>JAAMPD010002475.1:0-14753 GCA_025266255.1 Trissolcus basalis
ACTGCTCAAGAAATCAGCCAATAAGGAAAGAGGAACGAAAGTGAATTTAGCTGAAAGATGCGATCAATCGATTCAATCGATACAAAAGCCAATTCACACTTGTCATCTACTTTTTCTCTTTAGGACTTTTTCTCTTTAGGATCATTTTTTGACTTACTACTTGAAGATTCAGCTGTACGAAAAAGTTTCCTCGACTGAGCACCGAACCCGTGTCCCCAGATGAAAATCCGCCTCCTTATCCACTGCTCCAACTTTGCATTTTCCAGTCAAATCTATTTTCTGAAAATTATCCCACCTGAAAAATTCAAAATTAATTATAAAACAAATTGTTTCACTTTCCCTGAAATAAGAAAAACACTAAAAATGAAAACAAAATGTTTAAACCAACTTGAAATCAACCTTTTGAAAACAGCATCTGGTTTCAGTTTCGAAACAAGATGGCGGGTGTAGGTGTTACATTTTGAATCGCAGGGACTAATTACTTGGCGTGGCGAAAAGTGCGAGCGAGATTTTGATGGTCGCAGCGAGGCAGAGAGTAAAGGGAACGACGGTATATGTTGGCGTTTCCTAAGGCGCGTGCATTTTTGGGTTTAGTTGAAAAACGAAGGGGTTAGTTGAATGTGGCGGGTGTCGCTGGAGCCCAAACAGCTAGTTAGCCAAGACAACGACGTCGACGCGATAGGATGAATAAGTTATGTGAAGTAGCACGCTCGGCTGGAAACACGTATTGGGATATTAATCGCCTAAGCGCGGAGTGTTTGCGCGAAGCTTCAAGAGGTTTACAACACCGGCAGCCCCTTTTTTTTAAGAGCAACGAAACACTGGCGGACCCCTTTCGTCATCCCTCACTCCACTCGAGCAGCCTACTAACCTTCGCCGATAAGAGCGAAACAGCGCGACTGCTTGGATGAATGCGCCGGCGACGACGTGTTTGCAAAACAACTCATAATCGATCCAATCTCGAGTGCTAATTGTTTCTTAATTTTCGTATCGCCA
Organism: Trissolcus basalis; assembly: GCA_025266255.1. NCBI lineage: Eukaryota > Metazoa > Arthropoda > Insecta > Hymenoptera > Scelionidae > Trissolcus > Trissolcus basalis. Next base: position 997 of record JAAMPD010002475.1, read on the forward strand.
CTGTGCAGATCACAGCTGAGACGCATATGCCCAACGAGAGAGCTAATTGCAGTTCGAAAAGCTATTCACAAAATCACACACAATGAGTCGAGACAAACTTTCGGGTTGATCTCAATAGTTGTTTTGTGTAAATGTTTATGCTCCAATGAATAAACAAATCTCTAGTCATTCTTGACATTTTTTTCATGAGGAAATGCACTCAGACAAAATTTAATTTAATTATCAAAATATTCAGTTTTTAATTATAATTTTAAATTCAATGGACTTTATTTAAAGTTTAAATAAATTTATTCAATTAAACTCAATTAATTAGTTAATTAAAATTTAACATGTCAAACTACATTCTTCTCATTTGGAGTTTAATGTTGTATAATTTTTATGAAATGATAATTTTACAAATAAAAAAACTATGAATAATTTTTGTATGAAAAAAATATTTAAATGGTTGTTAAATTGTTAAAAAATTGATAACATTTATCCTGTAGTACAGTTATAAGAAATATTAGAAAAAATTACAAAATAAAAAGTTGATTCTGCGATGTCTTTGATTTTGCAAAAAAATAATAACGAAATGAAGTAATTTTGTTGTTGTTAAAATAATGACAAGTTTTTTCTCACAATTTTCCCACAAACTTTTTGTTCTAAAACCACTTGAAAATCAAACTGAAAGCTCGATATAAGAAAGGGCAAAAGATTTGACATAGTGAAGTGGTGCCCCGTTAAATACAATTATTTCTTATAAACATTTGATGTTGCATAAGCGGCGTCCATTAAGGGTCGCGTCTCGTGGAGCTCCTGTCGGAGAGTTTTTTTCCTCCATTCTTCCTTCGGATGTTGAATATAAACCCAACGCATTATTACGCTACTTGATTTCGCATCGAGCCAGCTGTCTCCGATTATTCGCCATAGAATTTTCGGAGATTCCGTTTCAAAAGGCTCCCCTTTGTAGTCCTTTACTAATATTTGAGGAGACCTCGAAGCATTAAGGCCTACCGGACATCGTACAGGTTTTATCAACTCTGTCGTACGTGCGCGTTTTTACCTTTTCTTTTCGTTTTTGATAACTCTCTGATAACTCTCCCATCTTCCTCATCTCTCGATTTTATCTCAGAAGTTTGTTTTTTTATGTCTCAATGCGAAAAGAAACAGCTATATGAACCAATATATAAGACCATATATAATTGAAACCATATAACCTATACCATAACAATTCTTAAAACTAAAACAAAATAATTGTCAAGTTTCAAAAAATGGTTCCATGTATGATATTGTATATGGCTGTATAAGGTCACATATTTATAATTCCACTGGAGAATTCTAGAAGAAACAAAAGAAGGAAAAAAAATCGTCGCGGTCGAACGATCTTTGAATGGGATGAAAAAAAGTGATAAGGAGATGAAAAATGTATACCCTATTGCTTTGCAAATTTGAAGAATCGTAAATTATCTTGAATATATCTGCGCGGCTGGTATATACAGCTATAGGCTTGTTGGCATGTATTAGTCGTGCGAATAGGGTTTGAAGGAGGTCTGAGGGTAAGCTGCAAATTAATGTGCTACTTCCTCCCACCATTATAACGTGCGCTTGCATTAAAGGGAACGCGATCCTTGCTTTAAAAACAGTTTAACTTTTAATCGGCCCTCTAAAATAATGGACCTTAATTGCTGGGATTAAAGAAAACTTGGTACATCAATTAAACAAAAATTTTATTAATAAAACGAAAAAAAAAAAAGTGGATGAAAAACGGTTCTCAGATTTGGTCATTGATTTTCATTGTTTTTAGTTCTCCCTGAGGATGTAAGGAATGTACGAGATGCACGCTGATAACAGTGCGAATCACTATATTTCATTATGTAAATGCCCCTTTAAATATACGTTGAGTCGATAAAACCGAACTTGGTCCTGCGAGAATTCTAATTTACTGCAAAAGATATACGAGACATGAGCAGGTGAAGTGCAAACGACAAAAGTTCATATCGTTAAACTGCCTTTGGAAACGATTTTTCAAAATGCTCATTTCGTTTGAACTGCAATTACAATTTAAATTTTGTGTTGTGCATGGTAAATTAAAAAAAAACAAAACAAAAAAGAGAGATGTGTTTGGAAAAGTTTGGAAATTTTAAAACTATGAGGGATGTCAAAGTGCATTAACCTCCTGATCCTTGATGCACACCCACACTAAATAATGATACTCGATGAGCAGACCGGGGTCTTCGAAGCGATATCTACTTCTAAACACGTGAAAAGGATTACGTTCGTTGCTCGGAGGTTTAGTTACACAAGGGTAGATTTCCGTGTAGGCAAACATGCAAGCAATGTAATTTCCCAGCTTAAAATACTCTGCTTTAGTGCGCTGTCCTATTTGTACTTCTATTCCACGACGTTACACTCTCTCACAACTTTTTTTTCTACACGCCACACCATGAGAATTGTACACACTAGACAAAATTATTTCTTTTCATTGAAACAAACAACAACAATTCAAAACAAAAGAACACAAAAAATTAAAAAAAAAAAAAGAACTATAATTTACTATCACTTTGAATTTCCATTCCAATTTCAATTTTCTATTTCGAATTTTTTAATTATATTTCATTTTAAGATATTAATTAATATTTTTCAATTCTTTCACAATATTGTTGTACAAACAACAACAATTTAAAACAAAAGTACAACAAAAATTAAAAAAAAGAACTATAATTTACTATCACTTTGAATTTCTATTCCAATTTCCATTTCTTAATGTCGAATTTTTTAATTATATTTCATTTTAAGATATTAATTGATATTATTCAATTCTTTTATAATATTGTTAAAGTTGAAAAAAGTTGTTAGAATGATGATGAAAATAGAAAAAAAAAGATTTGAAAAAGGTGAAACGTTTTGACATTTGAGAAAGAGGATAAAAAGGTGATAATTTATGAGGGTCGTCAAAAGTATAGCATGAGCGATACAAATCGCGTGATCTGTTATGACGTGTTGACATGATTGTTAAACGCAAATTAAAACGCGATCAATTATTGGGCGCATAAATTAGTCGTTTAATATGTGCGCAGGCGGAAAAAGAGGGCCGGTCGAAATCTTTCAGTGTTTTTTTTTTCATTCTGCGGCCGGCAATGTTATTAATGTGGGAAGTCGGTTTTTCGCACCTGCTACAGAAAGTTTTGGAATGGTTTCAAGAAATGTTCACAGCATTCACGATTTAGCGAGACCGTAATGCAATTGAACGCACTGAGACCGGAAATTCATGCTTATTCACTGAGCACCGAAAGGGCGGCCGAGTATAATTTACGTATAAATTAAGCCGAATGAATCAACGGCAGGCGATTAATCGCAATGAACTGTTGCGATAATAACAATACCTTGCTTGTTTCGACGCGTTCAACGAATACATTAACTTTGTGTTTTGTTTTTATTGCCCTGGACGTGTACGTTTGCATCTTTTAATTCATCGATTTTGCTCATACATAATTTATTCAAAACCCACCCCTTTCTGATTCAATGAAAACATTCATTCTTTTTACAAACTGTTCACATTTTTCAGAACAAAACAAGATATATATTTCACCAAATACAAATTTGTTTTGCCAAAATTGATAAAAAAATTAATAATTCAAAATTATTGAAAAAATATTTTTTTGATTAATCCTAATATAATAAATATAATATATAACAATGTATACTGTCGAAATTTAAAAAAATATTTTTCTGATAAATTTTAATTTTGATAAATATAATATTGATTAACAATATCGTACAAATTACAAATTTTGCCAAATTCGAATTTTTTAGCAACAATTTTTAAACTATAAATATCTGTCCAAATTACTACAAATATTTTTTATATAATTGATTCTAAGTTTGATGAATATAATATTGATTTAAACAAATCACAAATTTGTTTGTGGTGGATTTCATGATTTTTATTTTTGATAGTTTGACATTTTGCAAATTTTAGAAATGTCAACAAATTGATTGGACAGAGCAGTTACGGAAGCGGGGTCATAAAAAATGTAATTGCCAGACCAGTCAGTGGGGGAGTGTGTACCAGGAAGGGGTAGCGCGGGAGTAAACAAGCCGTGAAATTATCTTTTAAATATTAGATTATGATTAAATGTGTACCTTGGAAGCACTAAATGTTCGAACGCCGTCGAACCGCCCGGCGCACAAAGCTCGGCGATGAGGGGTTAATGTCGAGCGAACCTTATCACTGTATCAATCAGCTCTTGCCATCAGATAAGAAAGCGCTCGGAAACTGAGCGCCTTTCACCGCTGATGGAGTTCGGATTTCTATGGGACCACCGGTCGTGCGACAAATTTTACGGCGAAAAATAAACTGTAAAGAAAAAGAACGAAAGAATTAGTATAAAGTCGATTTTTTTGACATTTGTTTGGGGTTCAACACGTTTTGATTGGTCGTGAAAAATCAGTCTGTCCCTGGATTATTTTTGAAGACGTAAAAGTGCGGGTTGAGTAGATGCATAAATTTTCTTTGATATTTGCCTTATTGGAATACCGTCTGAGATGTTTGAATGAACACACAAATGCGCGATAGGCGAAAAAGCTCGATGATAATAAAAATGCCATGCGTGTAGTCAGTTGGGAAATACCGTTTTCATTGTACCTTGCTGTCAATTTTTTTTACATCAGACTTAATAAAATGCCATTGAAGTTAATATTTAGAATCATCTTCGAGTATTACAACTAATTTGAACAAAGATTTTGAAAAACAATTTTCATAAAATTATTGTAAAGGAATGAAAAAATTTTGATTGAAGGAAAAAACAAAAAATGTGTGACATGAAAGTTGCAAATTGATTTGAAGAAATCGTAAGCAAACACGAAAGCTGACGAATTAAGATTCAATGCTAATGCGAAACACGCGCTGCTTACTTTCCATCTGTGCTCGAGAAATTTATAGCATGCGAAATTCTCCCGCAGCGTGGTGTAATGCTTAATTAGTTTTTATATGCATTTCGAAGCGGTTCCCTTGGGCTATGACAAAAACCACTGTGCGCGATAATATACAGACGGAAGCAGCTACAAAGGTGGAAGTGATGGGCAGGTGGGTATCCGGCCAGTGGCGTATGCCCATGCATCCGAATCATACATATATGCATGAACGCGCGCTATTTTCCGCCCCCGCCCGACCTTTTTTCGATCGCCCAAAACATGTGCATTGCTCACTTCACAAGATTGATACGCCTGATCGCCACTAGTCCAAACATATCCTTAACAATTTTTAAGTAAAAATAAACAAACATTTGCAAAAACTCAAGTGTGTTTTACGAATATTTTGTAAATATTTTTGTGCTTCAAAGTACAGACAGGAAAAGTAAAAATTTTTTTGAGGTTGGTGACCCCTAAGGACAAAAATATATTTCAAAATATATATTTTATCTATTTTCTATATTTAAATGTATCTGCATATATATCGTACATATAATGTATTTAAATAAGTTATATGAATAAAATATAAAATTGATATAAATTTTATCGAAAAAATATATTTATATGAAAATTTTGAAATTAAAATATTCTTAGTATATTTTTATATCTTAGTATATTTTTGTCTCTGGAAAAAAAATTTTGTCAAAATTTACTGAACTGTACAGTATATGGGATACAAATCTAAAATTTGTTTACGAATTTTAGATTTGTCCCCCATATTTTTTTACAGTTCAATAAATTTTCATTTAATGAATCACAATATTATATAGAATTTTTTTCTTATTGTATAATTTCATGTTGTGTAGAAAAAAGTTGTTTGTATTTTTGGATGTAGGTTTATCGAGTCGGGTATTTGTAACACAAATTCTGTTGTTGTTCGCGGATGAAAATGAGATTGATAATGTTATTTATTTTGGTGGACCAAAATCTAAGTTCAAGTGGAAATTCCGTATCGACCCCTGGAATAAGGGCCGACCACAATACAAGCAATAACATGAGCGCTCCCCTTAACGCTCGCTCGTTCTTCACCTTAATCGAGCGACGATTTGGTCTTAAATAAACTTGCAGCATCTGAGAAGCGTGGTCACGTAATTTCCTTTCCCATTATGACTTGGTTTGTGTACCAGTCACTTCGATTCCTTCTTCGCTGCCGCCGTTTGTCAGACTTGGAACATTCTTAAATTAAATTTCTCCCGATAATGGTGACTCCTCATAATGGGACTTGGAGTAGACATTTATATCGATCTTCGAATCCCACTCGCCCCCTGGATTAACGTCAGATGTAAATTTTATTGCCGTCCAATTAAATTTTCCTCGCACTCGTTCATTTTGCGCACATTTTTTGCGCGATTGAATTTGAAAAAGGGAGACAAAACGCTCGTGGGTGGTTTCGCCCATTTAGTAAGTGACAATGAAAGAAAACAACAAAAAAATTATCAAATAAAAGAAGTTTCGCATTTAAAGCAACCACTCCCCCGATTTGAATCGAGCTGGAAGCCGCTGCAGCTGTGCCATTTGTGAGCTTGATTTGAATAATTGTGTTTCTGCGGCGCGTGCCACGTAGATGTCTCTTGGAGCCGAGGAGCGTTTGGTCGATCTCGTGCTGACACGCTGCCATTGGTCAACCGGGGAGACAGACACGTGGCCGGATGTTGGTGTACGTTCCAAGTATTTCCGCCGAACTATGAATACCGTCTCACCTCTATAGAAGAATATCTTCTTCGATCGGGCTCAAGGGTTCTCGGATTGCACGTCTTGAGTATAGCGTATTTCAATCTCAAAAGATTGCCGAGGGTTCAACGAGATTTCGCGATTCAACGTCACGAACTTTAATTCCAGACACCAAACAATACTGACATTTCATCTGTCACGAAATTGATTTTGTATAATCTTTTCAGTTTTGTTGGTTCCTTGTTACAGTCTGTTACGTTTATGAAAAGTACAATGTATTTTATATATAAGTCTCGTGTCATGATTCCGTATATATTTTCATAAATTTCTTTATATTCAAAAATGCATTTTAATAGGCATAAGAACTCTATTTTTTAATCTATTTTTATTTTATTTAAAAAGTCTAATTCCAGAACTGAGAATTGAACCTGAGACCTCAAAATTAATGTTTTACTACCTTGTATTAACCCTTCGACTAAATACAAAAGAAACAAAAATAAATAATAATGTTTATGATTCGAAATTCTTTGTTTTTAATTTTTGTTTTTCGAGTTTGTAATCAAATTTGATAGAATCTTATATCTGACTCGATATCAAGTTGCAAAATTAGGTTTGTTTAAGTGGACTTGTTTAGACCTTAGTTTAATCCGATCAGATGATATCGAAAGCGAAGATTTCGGTTTTATTACGTCCCTCAAACTGATTGCACAAGTTCAATTGCGCTTTCAGCTGAGAATCCGAAGATCTCAGTGGTTAGTGCAAAGTAGGACGAGTTTTCTTTTTTCTTTTTTTTTTTTTGGATTTGAAAATCGGAAATTGTGTGACGTTTATAGCACGTAATATCCAATCTAATCTTTCGTGAATACCTTCGAGTGATAGTTTGCAATGAAAGAAAGAGCGCGAGGGTGGTTAGACGGCGGTTACGCTATTGAGCCGTCCGAGCCACTCGTTTCGCCTTTCTGCAGCGTTTCTGATTTCACTTAACCCCCCAAGTTCAGTCTTGGCAAACGACATATTGAGCATTTCTTAACGGTAATCTCGTCTTACTTAACTCCCACCGACTCTATTCAACATTTAAACTTTAGTTTTAAACCCAAAGTTGAAAGCACAAATCATCTGTCACGTCAAAATTTTTGCATAAGATCACTTAAAAAATACCAAAAAAAAAAAAACATGAAAAGAACTGTATCAACTGATTTCAACATTGATGAACAAAACGAAATGTTTAATTTTGCTAAAGTTAAATTATCTAAAGAGATCCTAAAAGAGAAAAGTAGATGACAAGTGTGAATTGGCTTGTATCGATTGAATCGATTTGATCCATCTTTCAGCTAAATTCACTTTCGTTCCTCTTTCCTCTATTGGCTGATTTCTTGAGAGCCAAAGTTTGAATTTCAATTGTATATAATTGTATTGTAAATTTTCTTTTTTTTTCGATTTTCGAAACTTTTACTTTTGAAAACAAAACTATATTATTCTATTATTTTGTTATAAATGAGCTTCATTTTTGTTATAATAAAATAATGTTTGAATTAAATTATACGCATAAGATAGTAGTATGCGAGTATTTCCTAATAATTATTAATTCTATTTTTTTGAGAAAAACAACTATTTATTTTTCTGTAATAAAAATTGTATTGTATTTTACCAATTTTCAAATCATAATAATTGAGATATTCAAAATTCAAAATCCAACAGACGCGCGTTAATCAACTAGTTTGACAAAATTAAACATTGTACAATCAACTGGAAATTTACAAATCATGATTATTGAGGTCGCGTCGTTATCTTTGGAAGAAAAATTTTCGAAAGATGTTGGAGCTCTCAATACACATGAGCCAGTCGTTGAATTGTAATCAAACGAATTCGCAATAGAGGATTCTCGACAGTTGTTAACCTCAAATTAATCATCCCGGTGTAATGGGGATTGACGTTCGTGACTGTCGGAATTGTAATGCGATTGGTGCGATTTCAATCACGGTTGATTCATGATCGATCCTCCAAGTCGCCGACCTGATTGCCGTGGGGTAGAGGTTCCGAGTATGTTGTTGGATTTGACGTGCTTATCAATGGATCGTGCAAATGATAAGCCGCACGCACCCCAAATCGAGCGTATAAGCATCAGTATTGAGATTGCTAATGGAATATTTTCTAATAATTTCTCCTCGTTCTCAAGATAGTTTCCTTTTCGTTTCCTTCTTCCTATATCGTTATTAAATTTGAGATCTATTACGATATTTTGTTTTGATTTCGTTGAGATGGTTAAGAAGTATGAGATCCCAGAAAAAGAAAACCAATTTATTTTCTTATTAGTTTAAACCAATATTTTAATTTATATTACTATGTGTAATTTTGTATTGATTAAAAATAATATAAAGTATTATACTGATGTTACTCAAAAAAGAGGAATGAATATGATTCGACAAATTATTTTTGAAGATTAAAATTTATTTGTTTACAATGTTTAAAAAAATAAGATTAAAGATAATTTTCAATTAGTTATGACCATTATTAGTTTTGATCAAAATTACATTGGTTTTATAGACGAAAAACAAAAATAATATTTGTTGTACGAGTGCGAAAAGCTGCCACTTTTCACACGAATCCAACGTGTTATAAAAAATTGTTCGATAAAAATGACTATTATATGTATTATAATATTGTATTATTGAAAATAAAAATTGAGATGAAAATATATTTCCAATTAGTTTTGACCAAAATTATAAATTAATATAGTATTGTACGAGTGCGAAAAGTTTTCATTTTTCACACGAGTCCAAAATGCTGAAATTGATGCGGAAAACTCGTACTTTCACAACTCGTGTTACAAAAAAAAATTATTCAATAAAACCGAGCACCTCAAATGAAAATGTCAAACTCGGTGAGTGGCGAAAGAAAATGTGTCTCCGTGTTTGTTGGCACTTCTGATCTAGAGGTCGCAGTGGGCGTGATCCGAACAAACGGTTCAATGGCGCAGCTCGAAACAAAAGAGTGCAGTCTGCCTCATATTCCTCGGCTCTCGATTCCCAGAAGCGTTTGATTATACGCGGTCTGGCACGTGCCACTTGGCCAATTCCCCATTCATCTTGGGCCGATTCTTAAGACGAGGATAAGGGCATGGCGCAAATGGCACACGCGAGACTTCCGGAGCTGCGGTATCAAATTCGATCCCTCGTTCTCTTTTTTCCTCGCAGCGGAAGTTGCGGGCCCCTTGGGCCTTTGTCTCGGCCAGCTCAAATTTTGAAATCAAATGTTGTTAATTTGGTGCGTTCCAGTTCCAGCTTGAATGACGATCTGGACAATGGTGTCTCTGTTTAACGTCGGAGAAACAATCATTTGGAGCAATTATTGTCGTGAGCGCGATAAAAGGCGGTGGCCTCGGTTTACAAAATCCATTGTGACGGACCAAATATATCGCGAATGAATGTGCACACAGAGGGCTGCTAATACACTTATTCGGCACGGAGAAGTCGGTTGGCAAATGCACGCAGCATTCAATCGCGTTGCATGAATGTGATTGTACACACACTGCCTTAGCCAGGCTCCCACTGTTTGACGAAACTAACAATCTCGAGTCGGGATTGAATGTAAACTTTATACCACTCCAAGTTTGATCAACTTTTCTATAGATACTTTTTCAACGCGCCATCATCTCTTTTGCTTGCTTATTCTCTGTGTTCATCTGTTCGTATTATCAAACGGTGCTCTCAATTAGAATAGACAATTGACAAAGTTCTATCTATGATATTTCAACATTTCACATTAGAAATAGATCTTAGTTGGTCTTTGAGCCAAAAATTGATAATTCCATTCCCACACGGATGAAAATATATTTTATGTATATTTCACATCAATCACTTATAAAGCGGCAATAAGTTGTATAAATTAAATTTAAAATTAATATTAATTTTATCGGAAAATTATACTTTACTTATATAAAAAATATACATTCTACTTATATATATTTGTACATATACTTTCATCCCTGTAGGTTTTCAACCAACAGGGACAGAAATATAAGTGTAAATATTTTTTTAATTTTATATATACTTTTTTCATATAAATATAATATGAGAGAAGAATATATGATTCATATAGTTATATTTCATTCATGTAATTTATTATCACTTTATAAATAATGTATAAATTCACTTAGATGTAGAATATATACGGATATATTTTAAATATATTCGTATACAGATATACAGATAGTAGATTCAGATACATTTTCAGTGTATATATATGATATAAAATACAGATTTGCAATGAAATTTGGGAATGAAGATCTTTACTTTTTTGACTTGAAATCCCCCTCAAAATAATTATCAGTTTTTTGAACAGGGAGTACAAAAAAAATTTTTCTGACTTTTTGTCTGAAGTGAGTTGAAAAAAAAGGTCAATTGAAAGGAACGTCATTGTTTTGCTCACGTATAATAACAAAGTCAGAGAAAGAGGCATGGTGACACGTACGCTATTGTAAATGACGGGATTTCCCATGGCGGTTCGTGTGTTTACAAGAGCGCGAACAGTGGCGCAGCAAGGGGCGGTTTCGGTTAAAAAGACCAGGGAAGAAAACGCGGTGATAACGAGGTAGCTGCCGGCGGTGGCGAGGACCCCCCCGCGGGACAGCTGGAAGGTCCCGAGGCGGCTGTCTTTTTAGCGCGATTTGGTCGTTGTGCGCACGTGGTCAATGATACGTCGCAGCTCATATGAACGATCGACTGGCATTGATGCTCAGCGAACGGTAAACCAAAGCCCAACTTTTAATTATGCATTTCATTTGCAGCTCTCCGCATCTTATTTCTGTCACCGGCAGGAACTTTGGATTGCGCATGCTAATTGGCACCGCAACGCGCCGTCTGGCTGTGATGGTCGCGCGAAAATTTTCTTAGTTACCGAATTGGCGGGGTTTTTAACGAGCGCTTGTACAAATTTCCTTGAGCCGGCTTATTTCCTTATCGCCACTTAAGGGATAAGAGCGATGGAGTTCGGGCTCATGAGCACCGTGGGGTTGTTGATTGATGTTCGCGGTACACGCAAAACTACTCCAACCGCCCTCTCGCTTTGGATTGTTCACACAGAAGGTGCCTAGAATTTCAGCCGCAATTTCGCTTCGCCATCGATTGCCGCCAATCCTAGTCTCTGCTTTCAAGGAGTTATATATAAGTTGGAAACGAACTCGAAGGCCAGTGAATGAGCAGTGGCTAATTAACGAAGCTCAGATAATGCAAAAAGCAAACTTGTGAATGACGATTATAGCCCAATAATCCCAAGTTTACCCAAGACTAATTGCCAGGAGGGATGAGGTGTTGAAATTTTAATTGTTATTGAATCCGGATCTCTTGTTAACTGAAAAAAAAAAAAAAATTAACTTTGATTCAAAATGTTTGATCAGAGAATCAAAATAGAAAAGAAAAATTATCATTTAAGGATAATCTCATCGAAAAAGCATGGACTTAAATGAAAATTTGAAAGTAGCATTTAGTAGATAAAAACGATTACGTGATTTTTTGCAGAATTTTTCATCGTAATTTTTTCCTAAGGGTAATAAATTTTTTTATTTCTTTCTTTCTTTTTTTATTCCTTTTCTCTATATTTACAATTATAATGTAGAGTTAAAATTTGAGAAAGAATAATTTCATTTTATTCTAGTACGAATACCTTCCTGACGATTTTTTAACAATGTTTCATTCTGTTCTCAAACCCAAAACATGTTCTCGATTGAAGTAAAAATTTTGTAGAGTGAATAAACTGAATGATTTCAATCCCAAAAAAGTGAATGAAAATGGTCACTTGGCCATTTCCTCTTGATTAAAATAAATTGGTCGAATTGCACTCTGATTGCCTCGACTGCTCGTTAAGTACTGTTACGTCCCTCCCCTCCCCTGGCTTCCCCCACTCCTCCATGAAACCGAAGGAACATTGGCTTGGTCTCTTTCTTATTTGTCGATGTGTTACATTTCTCGCGCAGATCAGAAGCTGAGCAGAAAGTTTACAGGCTCCCTACTATGATGATATCTTTTGTGAGTCGCATTATAGTCGGCAGTTTTGCGCCGTTCCATGGCGTTTGGTGTGGCATGGCTGCTGCAGGGAGGTAGGGCGCTCGCGCCTTCTTTGTCTCTCCCTCCACTTTGCTTGGGGTAAGTTTACCTACTCCCTTGTTATCCCCCAATGATTAGGGCTGGCTTTCGTGCGAGGACAATTGAAGTTACAGCGATGGGCGGGATCCGCGACTGCGACTCCGATTTCGTGGCGCAGCGCCGCACCGGAGTTTGCGATGCTAATTTTTGCGGCGATCGCGTATTGAATTACGCGCATATGCTCGTTGAGTGAACAGTCAGCGCAACAATCATCGCGTTAGTGTAACGGAAATGACGTGCTAGTCATTTCTGTATCGCCTGGCGACCCCGCGGGAACAAAATTGATGCGATTTATTTTTCAAGTTGCTCGTGTTGTCCGGCAATCAAGAATTGAAGCTGAGCAAATGTCGACGAGCGGGGGGCAAGAAAAGGAAATAAAACCGTGGCTGAATATTGAATTCGCTATCAAAAGGCGTCGGTTTTCATGCGCGACCCCAAGTCTCTGTCCAATTCCAACCGTCATTCCAAGTCCAAATACTGTACCATTCCGTGGAGCAAACAGTTCTCACTTTTTTCTTCTCCGAGCAAATCTTTCGCGATACCTCGGGGAGCGAGCTCTCCAGTGCTGACCATTTCACATCTCATTCAATGCTGTGAATGCACGTTCCGCATATTTAACGATTGTGCACTCGCTCTAAGTACGCTATCTGCGCCAATCTACAGACAAATTGTTAACTTTAATGCCAGGGCGTTTCCGTTTCAACCAACTACAAAATTCTACTTCCATTTCTTCCACAGTTAAAATCTTTCCCAAATGAACAGCCCTGAATTAGATCCGATGCATCCAATTTTTGCAATCACAATCTGAGTAAAATTTATTTCAACTAGTTGATTAACGCGCTACGCGCGTCTGTTGGATTTTGAATTTGGAATATCTCAATTATTATGATTTGAAAATTGGTAAAATACAATACAATTTTTATTACAGAAAAATAAATAGTTGTTTTTCTCAAAAAAATAGAATTAATAATTATTAGGAAATACTCGCATACTACT
>JAAMPD010002476.1:0-14722 GCA_025266255.1 Trissolcus basalis
TGAGCCGGCAAGGTAAACTTGCCGTCGGTAATTTATCGTCACACAAGAGTTATCATGTGGACTTATCGGCACTGTAAGCATAGTTGCTTTTAGTTCACGAACGTTCGTTCGCCAGGACGTAACAGTACACTTCAACTCACGATTCCCGCGTGTTAATAATTTTTCAAGATGCAACCAGAGGACGCCATTTTCCAGTCATACGATTTGATCTTCGATTTCTCCAACTACATTCGCCAAACTAAAAACGTGTGTTTCGATCTTCTGCTAAATTGTTTTCATTCATGTCAGTTATTTTCATACAAAAAATATAATTTATTTTCAACTACGGAAAAAATTTTGTAAACAAATATGTCAGTGTCATTGTCACTGACTTTTCAATATTTTAATCTGTTGCAAATTTAATAAACTATTTTCAGAAATTTTTTATAACTGTTTGTACTCTGAAACAAACAATAAAAAACAAAAACACCATGAAAAAACTGAAATTCTTAGTTAAGAATTTTCGAAAAAGGCCCTATATTTTAGCCTTTTTAGCTCAACGCAATTATGATGAGACGAAAATTGACAGGGAAATTAGAACGACTTGGGACAAGATCAAACAAATCTTCGAACGAGAGTAAGTTTTTATGCAAAATATAATCAAATTTAAGACATGACAAGTAATTCTGCAAAATAGTTAGATGTTTATGCAACTTTTAATATTAATTATTAAATATTACGATAAATTATTATTTGAAAAATATTATTTTTAGTGCATCGACAGTCCCACCTTAAAATCTGACAGAACTAAAAAATAAATATTAAAAAATAATAAATCCAAATGAAAATGAATTTTCATTGTATATTTGTTTACTTTCAGTGAGAAACAGAATATGAGTCCAGAATTGTGTACTATAGTTAGTAACGGAGTAGGAGGGTTGATCATTGGCTCAGGATTTGCAGGGATTTTACACGCTAGAGCCAGGTTACACCAATATCTGGAATCAAACATGGCAACGAAATATTATAGCCAGATGGACGCGAGGTTTAGGTTGCAAGATTCAATGAATCGTGATTTTATGAGAGGAGGTGCCCGGTGGGGCATAAGGATAGCTTTCTTTACTGCCATGTTCACGTAAGAAATTTTGCAAATCTCAAAATGATATCTAGATAATATATAAATGTTTTTAAACTTTATATGTATTACAAAAATATTTTATGATATCAAATTTATGTAAAAAATTGTTGAAAAGATGAAATTGATTACAGGACGATGTATACAGTAATAGGAATTTGGAGGGACAAGCATTCCGTTTGGAATTTGTGCCCCGCAGGAATAATTAGTGGCGCAGTTTATAAATTCTCACTAGGACCAAAAGGAATGATCGCAGGAGGCGTAGGTGGAGGATTTTTAAGTTTGATGTCTGCTTCCTTAATTTACCTAATTTTCAAAGTATCCGGATATTCCTTTGAAGATCATTATCAATGGAATTACATCATTGTAAATAAGCGAGAGTAAGTCACGATCAAATCATCATCACTAAATTAAAAACTTGAAACAAAAAAATAATCCAAAAAATTGTTTGCTAATTTTCAGACAAAAATATCTAGAGCTTAAGAAAACTACGGACCCAGTTGTAATTCCTGGTGAAAAAGATGTTGAGAAATTTTTAGAAAAAGTCGAGGTCAATGAAGTTGTGGCTGAAAAAATAGAAAGTGGAGACCAAAAAGGTCCGAAGAAAGAGGACAAGTAAAGGAACATATTGTTGAATTTGGGAATAAAATTGTTGAAAGTTACGAACGTTGTTGTCAAATTTCGTGAGTTTATTTCGAACGTTCATTTTGTTATATTTAAAAAAAATCACAGCACCTCATCGAGTGTGGCGATTGACGTAGATAAAATAAAACGATTCACCTTATCATTATTACATTTACTGGTACATCTACGTTACATCCGGATTAAAAGAATCGGGCTCGATCGAACTTGAAAATGACTCCACTTTACGTGTGGTCGCGTGTACTCCAAAAGCCCTATTGTATGAGCAACTGATTCACTCCTTACACTCAAATGCAATTACCGCATGCCAAACACTGGTCTTTGATCATGTAAAACTTTTTTTTTTTGTTCTCTTCTTTTTCTCTTTTTGCATTGCCAAGTAAACATAACTTACGACATCAGTGGTCCTTAATTATGAAAATACAACTTTCGTTCACCGGTTTTCTTCGACTGCGAGTTCAGAGATTCGTTATATACATTGAATTGTCCTTAGCTTAATTATTCCTGAACTCTCGTTATACGCTTAGCACCACGATTCGGGGGTCCCTTGGGTTTCGCAAACTTAGGCCGGTGCAAATTCATCTTTGGATGCAGTTCGTTCTGTAAAAATTCTTCTGTCAACTCTGAACCGTCATCCGTTTCAATCTGAAAACCAAAACCAATTTCCCATTATCAATTCGATTACACAATGACAATCGTTAACATTTTTAAAACAAACGTGTAACCACCTTCTTGTCTAGATTAATTCCTAATGATTGTATATATTCCAATAACGAGGCCTTGCAGGACGAATACAACATTCTTTCTTTAATACTGCAGTTGTACCCTGGCATACTGTATATGAAAACTGAAACAATTTTGAAATTAATCTCAAAACTTTTATACAAAACAAAAAAGAAAAAAATTGTTTACCTATACTCTCCATGAAATCTCCCTCGTGTGTATGTTTGAAATTATAAAGGTGGTATCTGGCGCTATCGGAGGGCACCTCAGCAGCCAGTTTATCAAGCTGGATGGTCTTCGCCTTGACCAGGTGGATCTTCTCTTGGTCGATGTCAATTCTGAGTTGCAGGTAATCGTGCACTCCATTGCCCAGATCGATTATCGCCTTCTTTGCTTCGTCGGTCACTGGAAAAGCTACTCCGCTGAGGGTCTGGTACCTCGTTTCAACATTGTAATCTGTCGTCACAGTCGTTTTCTTAAGCTCGGCGAGTTCCTCCTCGGCCGTTGTAAGAGGGGCTGGTGCGGCATCGTTCTTTTTGTACCTACAATAATGAACAATCCAAACAAATTCTAAAATCAATTGTCAAACTTCAAATCAAACGATGAATTATCATATCATCAATTATTAATTTATATTACCATACATTAATTACTTAATTATGTTGATGGATAATTACAAATTTACAGATGTATTATCTAATAGTATAATAATTATTATTACATAATAATAATATAATAATAATCATTTTCGTTTTTCGATCGATTCGATCAAACAAATCATGTTTGTTTTGAATGAATTCCATTTATTTTATTCAATCACCTATAATATCCTTCTAGATTGATATCATCGATGGAAGTGGCATGGAGTTCCTCTTTAATGGACGCGGTTCCAAATTCTTGTTTCAAAGTAGCTTTTGTTGAGGCGTACAACATTTTTTGTCTGACCGGAGCACTGTCGGGGGACCACGAGATCAGCAGCCAGTCGTAACCTGAGTCGGACGATTTTGAATCAAACCGATAGATGATGTATGTTGGCTGATCTTCCACGATCAGAGGCAGGATCATCTTATCATAATCTTCCTGCCATTTGCCGTTGGGTTTTGCTGACGACGCTGGTACCAGCTCCTCTGCAAAAAAACAATAAACAATGTAAATTTAAAAAAAAATAACAACTAAGAAAAAACGTAAAAAAGAAACAAAATTTTACATGAAAAAATATTTTACAATGGATTATAACAATATAAACATTTCGAAAGTGTTTCAAATGTGTAATATAGGGAACAGGGAATAACTGAATACAAAAAGAAAAAAAAACCGGATGGCAGAAGAGCATGAAGTGGAATTACACGTTCCACTCATTCCCCTTATAAATAGAACCGAATTGACATTTCTGAAATGTCAAAACAAAGTCTATAATTAAAAATAACTACGACTTTAGAACATGGATAACTTGTACCTCGGTGAATTTCAACAAACATTCAATTTAAAAACAACCAATTGCACCAACTAACATCTCCCCAACTCCAGTTCATTAATCAATTACAATTTCACAACAATCTATAATTCCAAGTTCAGACAACAATACAAAATTAAAACCAATATTTTTTCCAAATAACTAACTTACCATTTTCAACCGAGATCTTTAGAAGTCGAATCTTTCCGTCACGGCATTTGGCAAACATTTTTCTGAGGGCATCGTTGGCTGTAATGAGCATGAAAAATGAATGTAATTGAACTCACAGTAGCTGTAAAAGGATTAATTACAAGCGGGTGCTACGAACCAAAGAAAAAAAATAGAAAAGAAAAAAGGAGGAACAATCAAAAAGAAGGGACGAAAATTTGTAAGACAAAATCTTACGTTTGATTCCGGTCTGGTGTGACATCGTTTATAGCTGCGCTGTCAAAAAATTCGTTGCTTGTGCACACCGACTCCAGCTGACGTATCCCGTTCTCGTGCCAGACAGGAAGTGGCGATCGCAATTATTGAGTGCTCAACAGTACCGTCTGCCACTTACTGACACAATCCCAAGCATGGGCTGATGATTTACGTGCGGATTGTGATGGTCTAGTGCTGCTGCTGGCCACTGCACATCTAGTCACGACTCTGACTAATCTCTGCTGTCATATGCACCTCGGTCACGTGGTCTGAGAATTTTGATTCCAATTGGTCCCCGGTTCCCGCCTCAGCGCAGGTTATTGACTGGTGAAAGGCCTTGTTTCAGTCTTTCAACCTGGCTTATTTCAAATTAATCAACATTTAATTTCACAATTGTTTTATCACAAATTGTTAATCACACTTCAGTAGTTCAACAAAATCGCATAATTAATCGGTCATGGATTTATCGTATTTTTTGTTAGCTTTTTTTTGAGTGGATAAAATCTACGCGGAATTTTTGGTTGGTTGGTTTTTGTTTTTTTTTTTTTTTTGTTAATGGTTATATATAAATTTATTATCAATTTTGGTTAATAATTTGATAGAAATTTTTTTATTTTAGATGTAAAAAATAGATAAGGTTATTATGTCGATACCATAAATGGATCATTTTTTTATACTTTTGTATGTTGATTATGAATTAGTGTACATATATGGGGGTTAGATATGATACTTATATACGACGCTATATATGTCAGAGTAGTAAATAACAATGAAGTTGAAAGTGAAGTAAAATTAGTAAATTGAAATAAATATAACAGAAACATATGGTGACATGAATAATAATAATCATATATATCCATACATATACTATGTAACATAATATATATAAATCATAAATCATAATCAAATTGTATAATTTTTTGCAATTATTATACCTGACGAACTTCAGGTGGTAACCAAAAATTTGAGAAATTTTTTCTCGTTCCCCTTCTGTTTTCATGATCACAAAAATGAAATGGTTGCCCTGCGAATAACTCGGAATTTTGCATGAGTAAATGTTATACGACAAAATTGTAAACGACATTTTTACAACATTAAACATCAAAACATGCAAAATACATGTGTACGACAAATTACCATCCACTAAAATATGTCAAGTACAAATAAAACAATTCAACTAAATTCGTAAAATGTTCGTTTTTGTCACGTCTCGTACAGTCATTAAAAAAGTCTGTCGTGGCAGTCCAAGTCTATTTTCAGAAACGAAAAAACAAAAAAAGAGATTCTGACAGTCACATTAATTCTAATAAAATTCTAAGAAGAGTGAAGTTACACATAAGTAATTTTTTTTTTAATATTATCAGGTGTAATTCCATTTTATAATTTTTTCAACCATCCCATAATTATAGTACGTGAATAAATAATTGTTTTCAAGTTTAGTAGCATTTCTTTAAAGTCTATTATTTTAATTCCCTTTTCACTAATATTAAATTTGCAAAATTGTGAAGTCTGCTCTGAAAATTCAAATGCAAATTTTACGTTAGAGAAGCTGCAAAGTTTTATTTTTTTAATTGATACCATTTGCGAGAACACAGATGTTGGTGGAAGTTTCTTATAAGGTTCAATATATAAGCTTGTATCGAAACTTGGCTGAAGCAACGAATCGATTTCTTTTAAACCAAGCATCATTTAACTGCTGAAGTAAAAAAGTTCTATTTGACGAAATCATCTTTAAGGACAGTAAGTGAAACTATAAAATACAGAACTAATCAAAAATAAATTGACATATTCCAAGTCAGTGTTTCTTCAACAGTAAATTGACCGGACAAATTTCTCAACAATCAATTGCTCAAACTTTGTTTTTAAAAGTTGTTTCAACTTTTGATGCTAACTTGGCAAATTAAATCCGCGAGGATTTAGATGACTCGTCATTGCGAATCGACAAAATGCTGTGATTTTTCATCATGAGAAGGATCAGTAGGGATCAAAAAGTGACAACGAAACGCAAACAGCAGGACATCTACAAGTCCTACTATTTCAAACTGTACAGAAACTTATCAATAATAACATTTTGTTGGGTTTATCAAAGTAAAATTTTAAGGATCATTTCGATTGTTCCAACTGCCTTCGCAAGCTTTTCAATTATGTACTGGCAGGTTCGACCAATCATGAAACAATTTTTGCAAACTCTCTAAATTTGGATAAATAAACATTTCCAATTTCTGTTCAAACATTTTTGTGATTATATACAAGTAACGAATAATATATCGTTAATTTTTAATAATATATAAACGATTGAAAAAATTATAATCAAGTAAACCATTGGAAATTTTTGAAACTTTTTTTATTCAACTTCAGAGAGCACCTTTGGAGGTTGAGCTATAAAATTGGAAACTAATCTTGTGGTAGTCGTTATTTTTGAAAAATCATCTTCATGATTTGGATGCAATATTGCGTGCCTTACTTTTTATGATTGCACATGTATATCTAATATTCATGCGGGTGAGCCATGGTTTGCACGAAAATGAGGTAAGTCATTTTAGTTTGATAGTCTTAAGTCTGGGCCATCATCAGATTTGAACTCAAATTTCAGAACAGAAGATTGCACGATGAGGTAAAAAATGATTGGACAAATATTGAAACTGCTGAGGATTACGAAGTCATGAAACGATATGCGTTGAGATTGAGAACGCAAATGCAGACGTATATCAGTAAAAATAAAATTTTACATTCAGCAATCAGTAATAAAAACAAATTTGAAGTTGAAGATCCTCGACACTTGATTTGATTTAAAATGTCTTATAAATTCCTAAAAAAAGCTTGATCTACAAACTTGAGTAATTCCAAACTTGACAAGCTGTATTAATTAAGAAGTTTTTAATATACATCCTCTTCTGGCCAATTTTATAATGAAAAACAATAAATTGGACATGGTAGAGTAATGTTAAATTTTATACAACGATTGGTGCCATGAAATAGAAAATTTTGGTTTTATCCAAGTTTAATTAATTTTATCTTGGGAAAATTTAATTCATCAAAGAATAAAATGTTGTTACAAAATTATTTTCACAACAAATGAAGTAAATTGTTTCTCAGCTTGAAAATGATTGAATTTTCAATAATTTTGAATCACTGAAACAATACAAAGATGATGAAAGGTCAACTTCAAATTTTGTTTATTGGGAGAAAAATATTTTTTTCATCTCTTGAGCGAGTGATATTTCACAAATTCTATATCATTCAGTTTTATTATTTATGATTATTTTACACTTATCTTATTTAGCTCATTTGAAAACTAACCTTACGAAGTAACACTTACCTGTAAGTTTTCAAAAAATTAATTGGAAATGAAAATTCAATTTTACGAATACATTTTTAAAAATTTTTAAATACATACGAAAAAAAACTTGGCTCCTTCAAACTTCGATACGAATGTGAAACTATTCCTGACAGATTTTTGACATCTGCCAATCCTCTTTGACCTGGCAATGAATTGCTGAAATATATAGAAAAAAAAATTAATTTTAAATTTCAATAAGACATTAGCAATGAAAAAAATTAAACAAATATAAAAAAAAAACGGAAAATGTTAAACATTTATCTGAGTTATAAGGTACAAGTTATAAAGCGAGCAATAACAACCGCGAGCATAATTTGATTTTAAAATGGTGAACTGGTAATTGGTTAACAAATCGAATTAAAACTGCGGCTATTCCATACACGTCTTCAATTACAGAGTTGAACGTTGTCGTCTTAATTGTATGCGTGATAACGCCAACGATACCAAAAATATTAGACATCGTAAAGCCACTTAACGAGACACGACCTTACAATCTGATTGTAGATATAGATTTTATCTACGATCGTCAACCAGAATGGTTGTTAAAATGGATCTTTTCAACATGTATCATAATAATAGGATTGCCAATGATTGGAATGTTTATATGCTTTCTTTGGTTCTCATTTAATCACACTTGCACTAAGTATTCCATTTTAAGGTACCTCTTTCCTGAAAATTATTTTTTTCAAAATTTGAAAATTGTGTTTTTTTTTTATAAATTATGAAAAAATTGTATACAAAAATCATAGGTCGAGACTGGAAATAATTCAAAAAACTTGTGGAACTGAACAAACTATTTTGACAATGATGAGATCTATAATTCGATATCACAAGTCGATTTTTAAGTAAGAAAATTTTTGGTTACGATGAATGCTGAGGTCGAAAGTTGTTCTTATTTTGCAGGTTTAATAAGATCGTTGAAAATATTTTACAAGGAGTATTGTTTTTTGGTTATCTGACCATTATGCTTATCTTAAGTTTAGCTATTTACAATGTGAGTGCGATAATAAAGTTGGAAAATATTTCAAAGGGACTGATTTTGTTAACAAAATTGCGTTCGTCAGTTGCAACTGAATTTTAACAAACCAAACAAAATGCTCAGTCTAACTCCAACTTTCATTTTACCAATGATTATTTTGTTTACCGTTGCGCTGTTGACTGAAAAAATCATTACGAACAGTTCAAATTTACTCTTCCACAGGTACGTTAACAAAATGGAATGGTTTTTGCTATAACCAATTTTAATTTGTACAAATTCTTTTTTTTTTGATATTGTAGTTACAGTTTGCCGTGGTATTGCTTTCAACATAAAAATATGATCCAAATATTTACATTCATACATATGAAATGTGGACAAATTTATATTTTTACGACTTATTCTCTAATCAGATTTTCTTTAGATTTGGCTTTAACCGTAAATAATAATTGTGCAACTATATGATTATATTTTTAAAACCGAACTTGTTTCAAACATTTGTTCATTGTAGTTGGTTTATATTTGTCCAATCATTTGCAGACGATTCAAACAGCATTTTCGTATTGCGCTTTATTCTATTCGGTCCGAGAGAAAATTTGATCGACATTTGGTTTTGGCGATACAAAATTTTATATTGGGATTGATTATATAAAAAAACCACATCTGTACATTAATCATGTAATATGTATAACTCTATGTTCATGTGATTATCAATATTAATAATGAATCGTTAAAAATGTAAAATATTATAAAATAAATGTTGAATCTATAACGCGTCATTTTATTCTAATGATTGTTATTAATTTTGAATTATTATTATTATTTGTATTATTATTAATATTTTTATTATTGCGTTGTGTTGGAATCAGAATATTATTTTATATATATGATTATGAATATTATTATGAATTGTTAGTATATTATATTACTGATATATAATGATATTATATAAAATTACTATTACAATAATTATAATTATATGAATTATTATAACAAATTTATTAAAAAAAAGAACTTTTATTTTAACGTGTACTACGTTTTGTGTAGTGTGCATACTATTATATATTCGAACACTATATATATAATATTCAAATATCGTTTGTATGAAAAGAAGATACCGAAATTCTGGATATAAAACTACTGGAATCAGGTCAATTGTGAAATTTGTTATACAATGACTTGATGAATGAGAATATCAGATTATTGGTAAAAAAAAATCTTATGCTAATCCACAAAAACATATCGTACGACCGATATAAAATTTGTCAAATTTTTCTCTCCTCTAGTACAATAAATGAAAAAAGTCCGTAGTTACAGCCTGAGTCTACTTTCAAACTTGATACTTAAAGAAAAATGAAAGAGATCATTTATACAAATAATCATCAGATGATGTAAATTATCATTTCATAATCATGACGATTTGGGATCGAAAAAATTTGTAAAGGCTGCATGAAAATATTTTTTAGTATGTTCGTTGGAAAAACTTACGGTTTCATGTAAAGATGAAAATGAAAGTTTCGTTAGGGTTGTATAGTCGGTTCCATCTCCATTTACCAAAAGACCAGACCTGGACAAAGAATTGATTACTGAGTTGAATAAATTTCGAAACAAAATTAGTGCAAGCAAACGTACCTGATTAAATTTTGACATTTCTGAATAATGGCAGTGAAAAAGAGAGCCGACAGTCACAATAATTCAAACGAAAATGAAGTAACATATTTTCAAAGAAAAAAATGTTTTTCTGTTAAGTAATTCTACTTTATTGTACATTGAATTATCCCTGTAATTGTAATATGAATAAATGATTCTCTGTAAGTTGAGTTTTGTTCTTTCAATTTTTCCTAATTTTTCATTCCCTTTTTGCTCGTATCAATTATGCAAAAATTGTAAGTCCAAATTAGTCTCGAAAGTCATTTACAAGTATACAATAATTGTCAGTGGAAGTTTTTTTATAGATAGAACATGACACTTTTCTAATGCGGTGAATGAAAAATTTCAAATTCGTGATGAGCAATATTCATTTTTTAAGTATAACAGTTCTTGTTCTCGGTGAAACCATATACAGGATTGTGTGTAAGAAGTTCTAAAAACAAAAACCGGAAATATACACTTAGAAAAATGTGGTATGAAAATTTACTATGTTCTATGGTAGTTTAGAAATTTTTGTCAGAAAAGTTTTAAATTTTACTATGTTTCGGTTTAATTTTAGTCTTAAAAGTAATTAGTTATCCTCTTAAACATAGTAAAATTTTTACTTTTTTGTCAAAAATTCCCAAATTACCATAGAACATAGTAAATTTGCACACCATATTTTTCTAAGTGTGTAAATTAATAATTTGAAAGCTGATAACAGTTTTTCAACTTCTGCAATCTTTAAAATCTAAATCCTGAGCTAATGAAATTCAGATATTATTATAGGAAGAGGGCAATCATCATTGACTGGAAACAATGTTTGGATTTTTCATAAAGAAAAAGAACAACGAAGGAAAAAAAGTGACACCGAGATGCGTATTAGATGACTTCTATAAGTGCGATTATTTCAATCTTTATAGAAGCATAGCCCGAGCAACATTTTGTTGGGTTTATCAGCACAGACTTGTAAGGATCGCTTCACTTGCGCCAGCTGGTATTGCGAGTGTTGCGACGTTCAACTGGCAGGTTGGTCCAACCAAGAAATTATAAAATAAATGTCCTAATTGGTGATCGCGTGAAAATGAATTTTTTGTTGTTGAAATTTAACAAAATCAAAATTTATATATTCAGTCGGCGATATCCAAACTCCGCCGAAGAGATAAAATTTTATTAATCCCAAATTAAAAAGTGCGGTAAACTCCGCTAACATAACAAACGCTTATAAAAAATGATGTGGTAAACTCCGCCAAAATGGAAAAAATTAAAGGTCGACAAACTCCGCCAAAGATAACTTTTAGATACTTTTAATTATTTCAGATATTTTTCATCGCACACAATTTTTCAGTTGAGTTCAACTCAACTTATAAAAAAAATATACAAAAAATAAACAGTGAAATGATAAGTTTTCTAATTTAAAACTTTGGAAAGGGGAGGGGGCGTGTCATAATCAACTATTATTTGGTATTTAAAATCTCTAGAATTAATTATTGACAAAAACAAGTAGTTACTAATTCTTACATTTAGGTATTGATAATATTAAATTTGTCACCAATTAGGCCATTTGTCTTCTGAAAAGTCTCAAAATTGAATAGAGAAAAATTTTAAGTTCTGCAAAAAGTGTATCTAATTTTTTGTTTCTTTCTTGAACAAAATCAATTAAAATGTACTTAAAACTACATCATTATCAAATTTTAAAAAAGTTAATGCAGTATGAAAATTTAGGTTTGTTTACAAAAACGATGTCAGGGTCTGGAAGTAATACAACAATTATTTTTATAAAACACAACATATATCAGAATATTCTTAAAATATCGAAGGATATCCTGATATAATTTGTTTTATAAAAATAACTGTTGTACCCCCTTAGTCTACTTTCAAATTTAAAAAAATTGTCATTTTTAGAAAATTTTGAATTTTTTCTTCATTCAGCAACAGAGAAAAAGTTTAAATGTTGAAATATTGAAATAAAATTGGAAATCATCCCTGTTTTAGTTACTGTTTTTGAAAAATCATCGTGACAATTTAGATTTAGCTTTGCGCACCATACTCTTTTTACTTATACACGCAATTACAATATTCGTCCGGTTGCAGATTGAATTTGCTGATCATTCGGTAAGTTCTATTTCTTCCAATGTTCAAAACCTAGTTTTCATCGGAGTTGAAATTCAATTTCAGAACAAAATGTTGCACGAAGAAGTACGAAACGATTGGACAAATGCTAAAACCACCGAGGACCACGAAGTCATGAAACGATATGTGTTGCGACTGAAAACACAGATAAAGATGTTTTTTAGTAAACAAACATTTCACTTGATATATGAATTTGCAGTTATTGCGTACATGTCTTGAATTGCAGAGCTGAATGTTGCCTTGTATATACTATGTTTTTTAACACCAACGATACCAAAACTATTAGACATTGTAAAACCACTTGACGAACCACGACCTTACAATTTAGTTGTCGATATTGATTTTATTACAAATCTCCAACCTGAATGGTTGTTGAAATGGATTTTTACATCCATCATCGTGCTCATAGGACAGCCTATCGTACAATTCACAATGATCTTTCTCTGGTTTTCATTTAATCATACTTACACAAAATACTGCGTTATGAGGTACCGCCAATTTTTTTATAGCATTTTTTTCAACTTTAAATTTATATTTTTTTCATACAAAAACCGTAGGACGAGATTAGATACGATCACAAATAACTATCACACAGAACAAACTATTTTGAAACTGTTGAAATCTGTCATTCGATACCATACGTCGATTTTTAAGTAAGATAAATTTTTTTTACTTATAAAGAATTTTAAGGTGGAAAGTTGCTATTATTTTACAGGTTTAATAAAATTGTAAGGAACAGTTTACAAGGCATTATGTTTTTTGGTTATCTGACCATTATGCTTATGTTAAGTATAGCTATATACAATGTAAGTCCAACGAAAAGAATTTTTCCAAAATTGTTTATTCTGTTCTGGCGAAAAGAAAAGTTGATTTTTGTTAATAAAAAATGCATTCATCAGTTGCAACTAAATTTTAACAAACTAAACAAAATGCTCAGTCTAACTCCAACTTTCATTTTACCACTGATTATTTTGTTTACCATTGCGTTGTCGTGTGGACACATCATTCAACACAGTTCAAATTTACTTTTCCACAGGTACGTCAACAAAATTTGATTGTTTTTGTTACAACCAATTTTAATTTGTACAAATTCATTATTTTTTTTTGATATTGTAGTTACAATTTACCGTGGTATTGCTTTCAACATAAAAATATAATTCATACATTTACACTCATACATTTCAAATGTGGACAAGCTTATGTTTTTACGTCATATTCTCTAATCACATATTCTGTTGATTTAGCTCTAAGGGTAAATAATAATTATGGTTATTTTTTGACCATAAAATTTCTCTCAGGCGGTGTTTATCAAAAGCGCCAGAATATTGTATGTATATCATATATACTTCAGAAAGTATTTTGTATCAGACGTACCAAGAACAAAATTTTATATTCTGCTAAAGAACATTGACATCAGTCAAATTTCGAAAAATCAAACTAACAAATACTGTTGATGCTTTTGATAATTACTGATTTGCCGCTTTTGATGATCCCTTTGAAAATGGTTATTCGTTCTTTTGATGTACAGCCCTTTCAGAAATTTGTTCATCAGTTGGTTTATATTTGTCCAATCATTTGCAGACGATTCAAACAGCTTTTTCATATTGCGCTTTATTTTACTCAGTTCGAGAGAAGATTTGATCTACATTTGGTTTTGGTAATCTGAAATTCAGTGGTTCAGAAGCAAATGAAAACCGATAGGGTAAATTATAGTGAAGAGAATCTTGAAATACTAAATTATTTGTGTGTCAAGAATTTTTTAATTGCTTTTTAGCGATTCTCATATTTTGTAATTATAAAGTTTTGGATCGAATTGTACCCAACCGATCAATCACAATCAGCCATTTTCATTTTGAAAATAAATTTAACGTTTTTACGCCAGAACTAGATAGTCTTGAATTATTAACAATACTTGAATTTCTTATAAAATATCTCTGAAACGAAATGGTCAACTTTTTTACAATTTTGTTAATAAAAATGTGATATTGAGTACAACACGTTATTTAAAATATGTAATTCTGACATAAACACCTTACCGCTGGAACTTTTTCAAATAGTTAGATTGACAACAAAATTTATTTGAAAATTGTTTTTATTTTAATTATATATAATCGAACTGGGTCAACTTCTCGAAATTTACTGAATGGATGCATGTTTGTAATTTTCGGAGAATTTTTTCAATTTTTGGAAATGGAGTTTTATCTGCTCTCTAAATTCGAAAGAGTGAAATTTTTTCAAAAAAGTGCATATACACTCTTTCGAAGTTATAGTTCTTGCTCTCTTTCAAAA
>JAAMPD010002477.1:0-14718 GCA_025266255.1 Trissolcus basalis
GAGAACATATTGAAATTTCGTGAAAATGTTTTTTCCAAAATGTTATTTTAAGGATAAGTATATCAATGCGAAAAATTTCATGACTTTATTTTATGAAATAAAACAATCAATTAGAGTTACAATCCATCTAATTTGAGCAAAATGAAATCTTGAAATATTTCGATATTTACTAGGAAATTTAATTGTTTCAAGATAAAAAAGAAAAAGAAAAATCAATCTCTTTAAAATTGATACAAGTGTTTCATTTATTTATAACAAATTAATCTTGGCACCTTTGTGACTTATTTGTTTCATTAAAAACATCATTCAATAATTTTAACAATTTTATTCGAAAATGAATATTACATTTGCCTTGAAGGGCTGAGAGACTGGTGTTGATTTTTTTTGACGTCTTATTTTTCGAGTCGGGCCGATGAAAATTGTAACGAGGGCCGAAGTTGGAAAGACAAATTATTGTTGATGGTAGTTCGTCTTTTGGAGGACCAAACGCTGGAGAATTGGTACCTGCGATTTAGAGCGCGCAGTGTTTCTCAGTCGGAGGAGTAACGGCGGCGGCGTATCTTGAGCTGGCGCAAGCACACGTCAGCCGTGAATGCGCTAGAAAAGCGAGGTGCCCACGGATGTATTTTTTAATTATTGATTTTAATGACGAGGCGAGCCGCTCCAACGCCATCTTGGATGCTGGGCGGAGTAACTCCTTCACCACCACCTTCTCCTCCTGCCTCTTCTTTACCTCCGTCTCCTTTTATATCCTTCTCTTTTTGCTTGCCACCTTCTTTCTGTCCTTGTCCCTCCTCTCTTAATATTGCGAGATAGACAGACGATAATTAAGAAAGCGGCGGGACGCGTGAGACAACGTTGCGACACCCGACATCGATTCTTCATCGCGATTCGTCCATAAATTGAAGCTTCTTCCGCATCTTTTCTCCGCGCCAACGTTTCCCTGCGCCTACAACCAACCGAGCATTGTCCTCGTCCTCTCCTCTAAACAATTTCCATACTTATTGTCTCCGCTAAATAACGGGCTAAAATTCTGCGACATCGCTGTGATTTCGGCCACTAACATTTCATTCCCTCTTTTTTTTTCTTCACTTCCTAAATCTATTTCCCTTCTGTTCTGATGTTTTTTTCCTCGTGAAGGTATACACTTTTTTGACCGAACTTCAAGGATGGTTTTACAATAATTAGGACAATTTGGTCAATTCTTCTTCCGTTAATTGCTCCTCTGCTTCGTCATGTTTTCAAATCTTAAGTACTTTCTTTATTTCATTCAAATTGAACACAACACTGCGATTAGCTACGGAAGCAAGTGAAAAAAGTTTCAGTAACAGCTTGGACGACAGGTGAACTTCCGTCACGCCTTGATTTTCATGTTTATAATTCAATGGTTTTCATGTAAATCCGAATAAATTGAATTTTTGTGTGAAAAAATCGGTTAACTAAAATCCCTTTAAAATGACACGTTAATTTTTATGGTTTTACAAGTTGAATTCAATTGTGTTTACAATTTCATTTGTAGGGAAATTAATTTTTAAATTTTATTGAAAACAATAATAAACGTTCGTAATTGTGGAAGAGACAGTTATTTAAATGATAGGAAAAAAATATTAGCTTCATGAAACAGGTACGATATAGTTTGGCACCTGCGCGTCCATACCTGAAAAAAACAAGAAACAATTTCCTCGTTTCCAATTGCTTTTTTTGTGTCACCTTTTTTATGACCATTTTTTCCCGATCGTAGCAGAAAAAAAGTCGAAAAAACTTGATCCGTGTTTACTTTGTTTTTTTTCTCATCCCGAAAAAAGGTTTTTCAAAAAGGCACATATTTTCACATTTCTTTCTTTTTATCTCGCTGGATTATGTGTTATAAACTGGCGTACAAAAATACAAACTCTCAAACATGACTGAAACTACGTGCATAGTTTCGAATCAAGATAATTTACGATATGACGAATCGTTTGTCTGCGCACCAACTTTATAATAATGGCAAATTACATTATTTTCATTTCAGGACAAAATGAACGATCGGCGCGCATTCTTGAAATGTTTCGTCTAAGCGCATGATGTTTACAGTGCGCCACCGTTTCATACAATATGATTATATTATTTTCATCATCATTATTCTGATGGGCCGCTGATTGTTGTTCATTGAACCACTCGGCGAAAGAGTTGCTTTGTCGCAATTACAAAACCCGCACACTGTGATCAAAAAACCAGCGACCGCTGCTTCCTCGGGTGCCTCCTCGCGACATCCGATACGACGTTGAGTGCCGCGCCGCCCACTTTGGTGCATTGTTTTTTTCAATGCGTCGCGGTTCTGAAAACGGCAACCGCGAAAAAAAAAATTAACAAAAAAAAAAGAACAAGGAAAAGAAAAACCACGTCCGAATGCGTACCAACGCTAATTGAATGCACGAGCAAAAAAAGGGAGAAAAACTTTGCGCAACTTCGGCCGAAAGCTCGTCGGCGGTAATTGTTGAAAGAAAACTGAACGAAAATCTCGTTGCATCCCGCGGAAGTAAGTTGGGCTCTCTCTTTCTCTCCCGGGGTAATTATATATACATGCACACATTTATTGTGCACGGAAATAAATAAAAAACGTGCGCTGTGTTGTATTGCACGAACTCACTCGAAATGGATTCTGCTTGAAATGCGCAGGAAACGCGAAGAAGGCGAACTCGGGGCTTTT
Organism: Trissolcus basalis; assembly: GCA_025266255.1. NCBI lineage: Eukaryota > Metazoa > Arthropoda > Insecta > Hymenoptera > Scelionidae > Trissolcus > Trissolcus basalis. The sequence continues at coordinate 2,690 of JAAMPD010002477.1, forward strand.
CACGCATCAAAAAATACGCGAATGGGGCTACGCCGCCGATTCGGAGGGGCTTGTCGCGAGACATTGTTACGCGGGCCACGTGTTCCGCTCATTTGCGGCCGTCGAGAGGGCCTCACAATCTTCCTAATTAATATTTCGGCCGCGGAGCCGGGGCAATAGAAAAGACACAAACTTGAAAAAAAAGCTCCGCTCGTATGTTTTAAGACCACTCCGGCGAATTTGTTCTTTCTTTCAACACGCATTCGTTACGCCGGTACACTCGCAAGATAAATATGAAATGCACGTCAGAAGCAATCAGGGTAATTCACGTCAAGGGGCCGAAAATAATGAAGCCTTCTCAAATGTGTAGGTTTTTAGCCAAAAAAATATTTCCCCGTCTTTTGTATATATAAGTATTTTGTTCGGATACACCGCCGACTCTTCAACTTTATATGTCACTTATTGACGTTGGTTAATGACACTTCACAAGACTTGCATATTAAATTCCGCCAGTTGCAGCGAGAATTGTAAGGATACCGATGAAAACAAAAGGTCGACAAAATTTGACATTATAAAATGTATGCATCGTTTTTGTCAATTTTTCGTTTCAATTTTTTTGAATTCTGTAATGGAACAATGATAACGCCGAATACACGCGACCCGCAAATCTCATGTCGAGGATGATGTTGAAAGGCCAATGATACCTTCCGCGAGAAACCCCCCCGTTGAGAATTAATTAGCCACGTTCGCGATGGGGGGCCCCATATAACGTTTCAAGAGTCCTTACAGCCGCGCTGAGTCACTTCTTTCCTGTCGACTCTCATGAGTCGCTCTCAGTGCTGGTTATTTATCGCGATTCATGATTTACATGGTATGAATGTAATTAGGCACATGTGAGCACTAGTTTACCGTCCTTTTAGAGGGCTAAGCGATCTCTGAGGTAGACGCAGCATGCTCAAGCAATGTGTGAGACAAAAGTCGCTTTTGTTTCCTCGGAGTTGCTCAAGTTAGAGTGGTCCATATGAAACAGTGCATTGAGGGCTGCCAGGAAAGGGTGAATATGGAATGTGTATTTCGGAGAAGAGTTGAAAAATTGTAAATTACACCACAACCACCAGTGTAAAACACTTCTACGTCATTAAACAATTTTGTAGTTGTTATAGTAGTCAACTCAAGTCAGTATAATGACTGTAATACTATAAAAACAAGTGTTTCAAATTATATTATTTTTGGAGAAGTTTCTGAAAATTTTCCAAATAACTTTTTGAGTTATGAAAACGTTTTCATATGAAATGAAAGAATATTTCATTATACTTGAATAATATCTTTTTTTTGTTTAAATAATTCAGAAAATCATTTGAAATTTAAAAAACAATTATTTTTCACACACATTTTTATCAGCCTAATTTTTGATTAAACGTGAAAAAGCTTTTTTTTCAATAAAGACGTTCGTATATTGAAAATCAGCATACTTTTCAGGTCAAATGATTCTGTTGAATCAATCTTGTCTTTTTTATTATATTTATGTTATTTACGGTTAGATCAAGTGCAACTTTTTTTTAAAAAGAATTATAAGAAATGAACAAATAAAACATCATGAAATTGAAATAAAAAAAAGTATGATTAATTGTATAAATAGAGCCGAGTTCATTGATGCATAGTTCTCAGGATTTCGAGCGCAAAAAGTATATCTAAATGTGGCGACTGTTGGGTATTCACATTCAGAGGATGGCAATTGACCCGAGGCCTCTGAGAGCGGATGATCCGCATCCGTCCAGTGAGTGGACGTCGGAATTGGGATCGGGGTAAACGGAGCGGATCGTTGAGAATAGCCGAGAAATAGTCGTTCGAAGAAGATGACTAAGATATGCGAGATCGGATACATATAGGAGCCTCGGATACTTTTCGTTACGTTTGGACGTTTCTTTTGTGTATGCATGCCTCTGGTAAAAACTGCGAGCGTTATATATATATGTATACCTATATGTACGTATACCCGCCCGCAAATCGCTTACAAGAAGACGACTCTGTCTTGTGCGCAGCGACAGCTTTGCCGACGTTTCAAATTGATGAAAAAGAAAAAAATATATATGAAAAAAGGCAAATGAGAGGGAAAAAAATGTGCCTGTCGAGCAAAACATTTTGGCGTAACAAACACCGAACAAAAGTTTCTGAAAACGTGCGCCTCTTGTTCTTAATGCTCCGCTGGCTTAGTCTTGTTTTTGAGGGAAATAAAGATTGTTTTCACGATGCCGAGTAGCCGTGAATTATATACTTGGACTTTCAACGAATTAAAATGAGGGATGCTGCTAAGGGAATGGTCCGTCTGAGTTTGGCTATTGACTATATATAATATACTCATACCAATATTAATACAGAATTTTTCATTTCAAAAACTTGTGAAACGTGACTTCAATAGACGTATTATTACGTTTTTAATTTCTTCACAATAATCAACACTGTAAATATCAGCATTTTTTTGTAAAGGTGAAAATGTGTATTTGAAATCACCTTTTTTACAAAAGTACAAAAACTACAAAAATTAATAATGTCATCAGAACCTAAAAATAGCAACAAAAAGATTGAAAAAAGTTAAAAACTCCATTTTCAGGAAAACTTATACAACTTGAATTATAGAAAAACGCTTCCAAGTCAAATCAACAAGTTGAAAACACGTTGGTCGTGAAGAAAAAATGGTGTAACTTTGTGTGTATGCGTGTAAGATGTGTTTTCGTAAAAAGTTCGAAAAACAAGTAAAAAATAAAAAATATATAATTACGAAGATTGTTTTGAAAATTTTGATTTATAAATGCTCCTTGACAATATGAAATCATCGTTTTATTAGTTCAATTGCTCGAGCCGATGGATGACCATTATGTATTTCCCGATTAATGCCCGTAATAACAGGTATATGAGTGGAAATGTTCGAAATATTAAGACGAACGGGCGTGCAATATCCCTTTTTCAGGCTCCGTCACGTTTATGCATCGCGTCCCGGCGTCGTGCCTACTCGGTGTTCATAGCCCGACCAGTAGATAACACTGCAGAAGAAAGATGAAAACAAAGTGGAAGGAGAGGTAATCGCGGTCGTGCGATACGCGCGCGGAGTTCGCGAGAAAATCGAAGGGGGTCAGGGGGGACCGGTGCGGTAGGAAGTGCACGAAGAAGTAAAACGAAATCAGATCGCAGCATCCGTCGAGATTTAGTGGGCGCGAGTGAGAGGGTGCGAGTGCGCCAGTTCGAGCGAGAGGATAAGAGGCGGATGCAAAAAAAAGTGAGCCAAGAGCGTGTTCGCGCGGAGGAAAAGAAACCCGGGAGGGGAGGGAGACCGAGGGAGGTCACGCCAACAGCGTGTCCGAGCAATTACTGCCTACAGAAACGGAACATGCATCATCTTCGCACATCTTTATTCCAACTACAAAGTTCATGCCTCGCATCATGCATGCCTGCACATACACAATACCGCGGATGCGGATCTTGGAATCTGGATTTTGCTCTCTGTTCGATGCACCGTGCAGGTCGTAAATGTCGATCGCTTTATTTTCATGCAAAACCCGAGAGCGATATTGCATCCAATACAAATGCATCCAAAAATTACTCGCTCATCTAAAACCATTTTCTTGTGGGATACAAAGTAAACTCAAGCCTTCCGATTTTCCATATGATATACTTTTCTAAGAATATGAACCTGGAAGTAAATTTATAAGTAACACTGATCAGAACATTTTGAGGTTGATTTGTAATTAAAAAGTCAAGTTGATGTTGATTTGTTAATGTTAATTTTGTATTTTAAATATTTTAAAAAACGAGATATTATGAAATATATTTTGAAAGATAATTCTAATTAAAGTTGACAATTTATTCGAGTTTATCAGATTAAAATTATTCAGTTTTGTAATTTAAAACGTTTATCTTATAATATAAAATTAGTTCATATTTTTAAAATAATTTTCATAATCTTAGGACAATGAAATTAATAAGCATTCATTTTACCAAATTGTCTTTCATCAAATAAAAAATGTTTTGATCTTAAAAATTGAAATTAATTTTCCATGGCTCTGCCCAATCAAAGCCATTCTGGTCGAACATGGAAGTCGACGTCATATTTTTACTAAAGCTCTCATACCAGAATTTGCATACAATTCGCCAAGTTTACACTTTGCTTTGATTGCATTCATAGCATTTGACTTGATGGTATCATTAATATGATGATATCTTATTTGGCAGTTTGCCCTATTAGACAAGCATTTAGGGGTGAAAATTGGAGCATTAGAAATTTTCGGGTGTTATAACAAACAGCAGCATCAAAGCGACTGTAAAATCAATTGAGCTTTCGTCGAAACAAGAATTCTATAGTAACCTTTGTTCATTGAGCCAAAGTGCAACCTATGTGATAACGATATCGTTTGCTCAACTTTTAAGCGCATTATAATATGATATACCAAAAGTTCACCAAAAGCTATATCGTTCCTCATAGGATCGCAGCAAAAATGACACGCTTAGAGTGTGTCTTTCTCATTGTCACTGATACAGTTTCAAGTGCATGCCAAGAATATCGATACTTGTATATCGCTAAGGTATTTCGCGGCGTGCCAAATTTTGATCATACGATAAAACACCTCGATCAATTCATTAATACAAAATTACACCCAAATGTTCGTTACAACATTATGACTCCAAACAGAAAAAAAAATTTTATTGGAAATAAAAATTCAAATAAAAAGTAAACAGATATACAATATTAAGAAAATTTCAAAATTTACATCTTTTCATAAATTTAAAGCCAGTCAGAATATATTAACCGAGACTAAAAAAAAAAAAGAGAAACAAAAAACCACTTCGCATAGATTAGAGTGTTTAAAGAGTTAATACAGGTTACGCGGATTGGAAACGTAACCCGAGCCTTAACCCTTTGAGCGATAAAAATTTTCCCGGTCATTAAACACCCCAACGTTAATTAACAAAATACTCATTAAAAATAAATCCATCGGATGCGGAAAGCCCTCGATGTTGAACGAGCATCTTATCATTTGAGAGAGGCAAAAAATTTGAATAAACGCGAGAGCGAGACACAGAGTGCAATGTGTGAATCCGTCTCCGTCGTAATGCATGGGTTGTACGTGTTGGGCGACGGAGCATCTATGACGTATTATTATACTTGGTGCGTCACGTTTTTCTTAAAACACCCCTCACGAGGGTCCCCGAGGATTCAGCGAGAGAGAGTCGTCCTCGCGCGTTTCTTTACCCTCCGATAGCCGCGCTTGGCGTTGATGAGTCGAGGCAAGAAGATGCGGAGAAGAGCTTTTCTTAGGGGGATGGCGGACGGCCGTAGTCGAAAGTCGAGGAGCCGGATGAGAGGGAGGGTTTGGCGAAGACGGTCTTGATGGTGCTGGTGGAATTAATGCACGCACCAGGCCACGCACTCAAACTCCAAGCCCTTATAACTGTGTACGTATATACACATCCAGCATCAGCCCACTTCGTTATACGACAAGTACGCGGAGACGAGCTGAGACGAGGAGGACGGATAGCGCGATTTTAATAGCAGCCGGAGCGAGATGCGTGTCAACGAGGGACAGAGACGATGAAGAAAGAGAAGACGCGAGAGCACAGAGACTTTTATTGATCGTCTGGCAAAAACTCAGGAACCTGCATTTCGTGCCTCCGTACCCCCGACCACCGTTTTCCGCGCGCGACCCCCCAACGAATCAACCCCTTGAGAAAAAGTGAGCTGCTGTTACTCTCCGTTTCTCTCATTTCCTTCGCCCTCGCGTCTTCGGCCTCATCTTCTTTAACCCCCCCCCCCGCAAACGCTTACTCACTTACGCGACACCCAACGCCGATAATCCGTCGCACTTAGGCCCTACCAACCCTTTTCCCTCCGTCGGCTTTTTCCAACCATTGGGCTTTGTTTTCTCTTTGCACTTTATTCCCCAAGACGTACAAAGTATCAAGATCAAACGTTGAGCGAGCATTTTTTTGTTTTTTTCTCTCCGTAGTTTTGGGAAAAAAAGAGATACAAAAAGGAATTCAATCTTTGCGCGGATGGGCCATTAAATTTCGGATCAACAACCGTTTTAAAGTATAACACTTGAGGGGAATTAGATTAAAGTTGTTTTTCCACGCACTCGGCCAGCGTGTAGCAAACACGTGCCCTCTCGCTTGAGAATCGGGCAGTAATGAAGATTCGTCGAGTGTTTGGAAACTTTCTTACCAAGAAAGTTTATATGCTATAGCTCACATACAACACTCAAACTTGCTATTGGCTTTGATTCGGATTGCTCTAATCCTCTTTATTGGAGTCTATTAAAAAAAAACAGATGAAAAGCTTCTAGTGATGGATCGAAATTTATAGTATACATTTTATGAACTATTGTCACACCGATAATTTTTTTTTATCAAAATATATCAATTCATCACTAACAAGGAGTTACCATTTTTAATTTGGAATGGAATATTAATATGCAAAACTTCATTTTGCAAAAAATGTTCATGCAAAAATATATTGCAAGTTGAAAATAATTGTCTTCAATTCAAGACTATTGTTTTCACAGTACAGAAAATGTTCAATTATTTGATTGACCCAGCCTCCGTAATAGAAAAAAAAGTTGTGTGCTTCCCGGTGGGATTGTCTGGCTGGCAGGAAAAAAGTCGGTTAGTGTGCGACCCGTAAACGTTTATCGTCAATTGTATACGAGGGTGGATTTCACTTTCGGCTGGACGTCCGACGACACCGGAACAAATAATGGCAACGCGGAGATACGCGCCGAACAATGAGAGTTCGTGTGCAAGAATAAACGCATCGTATTTTCTCTCCGTCCTCACTCATCTCTGCTCTCTTCCCAATTCTATAGCCGCAAAGTCGACGCTACAAGATTCAACATATATTTATACATTGTTACCCAGTCGACAGCGGAGATGCGATTTCAGTTCAAATGTTGTCTGGCGCAAATCTTCGGATCAAAACCATCCGGCAATTGGATTCGGCGCGATAGAAACAGTCGCGCTACTGCGTTTTGCTTTCTAATTGTCGTCTGCTACTTTCTTCGCTCTTTCGTTTCCTCTGCGATCGAACTTTCTTGTCTTACCGAAACCAAGTCACAATTAGAATTTCCATCTAGGCTTGAATCATTGATTGAAATCTATCAAACTTTTTCTCTCTCATATTTCATACTGTATCCAGTTTATTGACCTGAAAGGACGTATAATTCACAAAAAAAACTATAATAAAAAAAGGAAACAAATCAAATTGTAGTTTTATGAGCTCTCTAAACCACAGACGCAATGTGAAAACTTTCTCTTGAGTCATCTCGTTGATGCACCGCGTGCGAAGATGTCAATCGGTTTTCTATTAAAAGCTATCCATCTCATAGAGCTTGAAATTTTGCCCAAGAGGTAGCTCGACGTTAGGCCAACTTCGCCGAATGTAAACAGATTAAGTTCCATGTTTGTATTATTTTGATCCTCGCTTCAGAGTTAAGACGGTTAAGAAGATGATGGTTACCAGCCTGCGATATCAATACAAAGATTGTTATTAATCTGTTCAGTGTTCGCTAGGGCTGAGTCAAATTAGGTGAATGTTGGATTAGCCTTGTCGTGGCTTATTGTTTAGTCGTTGCATAGTTATGCTGATTAAAGATGGAAGACAATCTTCCCACGCTAAAAAATTATTTTCAATCGACAAAGGTCCTCTCATTATAAAGCGATTGGAATTTGATAATTAAGATGTTCATTTACGGCTATTATTTTTGCATCGGGACAGGTAGATTATTTCGTCGACTAAGTGAATTTCGTCTCGTTGTCAAGTTTATATGAGATTGAACGATTACTTATGTAATGAATCGAAGGGAATATCGGGTTTTTCGCGTGACCCAATTCGACGTAGCGAGGCAAAAGGGGATATGTTGCGGATGCATTGACGCGTTAATTCGGACGATTACACGGTGAAAAAAGGCGTCTAATAATGATAATGATGATAATAATAATTCGGATGGTTTGCGTGCATGCAATCATAGTAATGGCTGCCGTGGCCGGGTCGGCCAGACATTCGAGGATGCACCATCTCTCGAGCGGCCGGCTCGCTCGAGTGTACGAAGGAGCTCGGGAAATATTCTAATAAGCAAAATTTTCGCTTTTGTATTTAAGAAAAGGGAAAGAAGTGGCGCGGCGGCGGAGGAGGCTGTGTGCAAGTAAGATAAAGAGAGAGAGGGAGGGGAGCGACGGTTACGGAAAAAGCGAGATAGGGATGTAAAAGACGCGGGGTAGAAGGACGACGAGAGCGCGGATCGCGTGGGATAAAAAGAGCGAAAAGCTCGCGAGCTGGCGGTTGGTGTTGGTGTCGCTGATGGTGGTGGTGATGCTGGTTGAAAAGGAGCCGAGTGGGGGAGGGTTCGTGTATTGTCTCAGCAGGGTGGTTGCCTCTCCGGTAGCGGGGCTGGCGCGCGCTTTTCGCGTCTCCGTCGCTCGCGTCAAAGAAGCGGCAAAAGAAGAAGGGAGAAGGTGGGCGCGAGAGAGGGGCAAGACGTTGCTGCATGAAGGGTTGGAAATGTAGATAGAATTTCTTCATTTCGCGTCGCTCGGCCGGCGGCCCCTTCCCCAGGCCCTCTGGCCCTCTCGTCTTAACATCCACCTTTCTCTTGGCTGCTGTCTCGCTCTCTGCTCATTTCGCCCCCGCCATTCTTTCTCTTAAGACTCCGCGGCGGAGGAATCGTTAAAATCTGGCTGTCCCGGCCTCCCGAAGCCTTTCTCTTTCTTCGTCTTCTTCCAACCTTCTTCTTCCACTTCGCCCCCGTGGACCAGCGCGCACATTTCTAAGACGTGCATGTATATGAGAGTGCTCTGCTACAACTAGCCAACCCTTCAGCGCCCGCGCTTATTTTCCTCAGCCTGATGGGGATTAAGAGAGGGTGCAAGATGGGTGAGCTCACCCAACAGTCTGTCGATCACCATGCGATCCAATACTCTCAAGCCTTTTTCCACCTTAATCGACTTCTTTGTTGCTTGTTTTTATATTTTATTTTCAACTCATCATTATTAATTTTCGTTCCTCCGCACTCTCTCTGCTACCAAACTTCGACCTCTTATATGGTTTTCTCAAATTCACAGTCCCGTTTTTTAATTAATTTCTTTTCACGACTTTATATGTCATTCTAATTTTCTCGTTACCATCATAACCTTTTTTTTCTTTTAAATTGCAAGAATTCGCTGTAAATGTCCATTAAGACACACCCAAAAGTATCTTAAATTGACAAAAGGTTTTTAAAAATGTCCTTAAAGTGTCTTAATTTAAGATGCTTAAATGAAACGACTTATAAGAATGGTTTTAATTCATTAAGACATGTTTTTTTCACAGTTATATTTTGAAGTAATTAAAATTGATATAATTAACTATTTTTCCAATTGATTGTTTTTTTTTCCATATCACAATTCGCAACTAAATATGAACGTTCATTGTATTTGCAAATTTTGTGGATTTATTTCGCGAGAAATATATGTAGTGGAGCATCAGTGTGTTCTACTCGAGGGTCTCAAATAGGCCGATTATATTCTGTTATGAAAATGTTGGAGCCATGGAGCACGTATATTATACGGTTACATTCCAAATTTACAATTTACCTCCTCCTTGCAAGGAATATGATTCTTCGTTTGTCCGCGATCTTACATGAAAAAAAAAAATCAATTATTCTGTTATTTCATAAGCAAGGCAAAAATGACACTAATAAAATGGGTGTTTGCATAATTTGCATTTTTGATCAAAGTTGATATTTTCTGAAAGATGCAAATCAGTTGCTTTTAATTCAATAACAATTTGCACGTTTGTTGTGGTTATAAAAAAATCCGCAAGCGTCGTGTAATATTTCGAGTGTAATATTCGCCGTTATCGAAATAATTTGCAAGGAAAATATCTCGCGTCTTTTCTCGTACGAATACCCGGCAACGAGCCGTCACGTGGTACGCGGAGGAGAGCTCACCCTCTGCGCTGCGTGAAAAATATGTAAAGTATTGATTGCATTTTATAATTACTTGGGAGCCAAGCGTCTTAGCTACCCTCGCGCGTCACCCGTCCCGTACGCTCTTCGTTTTGTCCTCCTCTCGCCGCCGAACTTTCGCGCAATTTCCGTCTCCGTCTCGTTCGCCCCCTTTGTCTTCCTTTCTTTCACTTCGTAGCGCCGCTCTGCTTCTTCCACTTTTTCTTCTTCTTCGTCTTCGTTGGCTGCCTCAACATTCAACCCCTCTAAATGAAGAAGAAGTATATACGCTTACGTGCTTGTGTGATTTGGCTCGCGCGCACGAGCGTCTTTATTACGAGACCGTGTGTTTGTGCACGTTTGTGTGAGTCATTACTAATGCGTATGCTCATGTGGCGATGCTGCGCGAATCCAAGGGGAAATAGAAAGAGACACTCGCGATAAGGACGCGACGAATATTAACACGAGGGTGACGTACTGCCGACTTATAAGTATGCGGAATCGACTGTTAAGATATTTCGCGGACTGGCAAGAGCAAAATAAGACGCGCAAAATTTTTTTGCTGAAAAATTCTTATAGATAATCAATTCCATTTGATGATTAAATTTTTTATTATTGTGACTTAAGTTTATTGTTGTAAAAGTAAATTTGTGTTTTTAATGTTTTGAGTTGTCATGTAAAATGTCTTGAAAATGACATAGTTACTCAAATTAAGACAATTTAAGATTGTACAATTTCTTGAATTCAGATTAGTATTTTGTTTTGTTTTTCATTTAGAAGGTGTTTCATTATTTAGAAAATTATTCCCTAATTGCTTGTCTACTGTCGATTTACATCTATGTACTTATCAGAGTTTGATCAACAAATCACTAGAGGAAGATACATTGTGCAAAAATGTTGTCTTTCAAAATAAGTTCTCACCAGTCAACTTTAGATGTAGATAATCGCAGTTCTCGAGTAGAAAATAGTTACTTGGAAATAAAAAAAAAGTATTGTTCTGACACTTGCTCATATTTTGTTGCAAAAGAATTTCCTTTGAAATCAAAGTAACCCGTTGGACTTTGAGATTGTGGAATTTTTTACCGTGTGAAATTTTGATGCCTCGTAAAATTTTCTAAAAAAAGTAAACCGTGATTTTGGCACACCAACAATTAAACATATTTTTTCTATTTCATGAAAACAAAAATAGTAATTTCAATTTTAATAATTTGGTTTTAATTTAAATTTATCAATGATTGTAACCGGAAATTTTTAATCGAATGAAAAGAATCGTTAAAACATGTTCCATTATACATCATCATCCGATCAAATTATATTTTCACTTTTGAGAATCCTTTATATAGTTTATCGACAATTATGCCCGAATAAAATCAGCATAACAAATGCCGATGCTTGTGGTTGAACAGTTCATAATTTGAATTGCACATTCCTTATAATAATCTGATAAAAGGCTTGCAATTGCGAGATGAATGAGTCTTATTAGCATCGCGAAGTATGATATTTCCGCGGAGTTTTGTTTCGTTTATCAACGATTGCATATTTTAGTGCAGCATTATATCGTCGGAATTCAATGATATGTAGAGTGTCTGTTATGGGTTCATATAATCTTTGGAGCACACACACAAGAGGATGCTCTGAATCAAATAAATATTCATTCATACATGATCGAGTAACATACATATTCATTCACGCGAAACGGACACTTTTCATTATTTCCTTTTTGACAATACCTACATTCGATCCAATTAAAAACGAGCGTTGGGCGATTAATTTTCGCTTAATTAATTTGGCATTAATGCAATTTTTCCTCATCCTTCTTAAAACACCTCCGTCGTTGCATATTCAAAGATGAAGAAGAAAATTAGTTGATTCACTGTACAAACATTTCTACGCAAAATTAACGTCACTCAAAAAAAAAAAAAAAAAAAGGAAGGAAAGAAAAGGAAAACTTTCATCAAGATAATTACAGGACGTTCGTCAAAGCTGAACCCTTTAAAATGGGTGGCATTCAATTTCCAATCGTAAAAAAGTCACGGCGGGCTAAAAATTCGCCACATAATACGAAATCTCATCCTAAACGTC
>JAAMPD010002478.1:0-14725 GCA_025266255.1 Trissolcus basalis
CGTTGAACCAATGAAAATCCACGCCATTCGTTTTTTCGTACAAAATGTTAAGTGTATTTGTTTATTCGTGGAATCTACAATAATAGTGCATTATTTTCACAGTGACTTGAGCTGTAGAAAAAACGAGATACACATAATGCATATAGTACAAGACGTTGCAACGAGCTTCTCATTTCTCGAGCAACAGGACGTGAATCGTTGGCGCGACCGAGTTTCACGCACTCGAGACAACATTTTTCACCACGAGTTTTGGCATGATTTGTTGTGCATTGTTGGTCTTGATCGTTTGGTACGCTGGTTGTGCACAGCTATCCCTGTGCGCCGCCCAGTGAGCCTGCTGACATGGGTAATTGCAATAAGACGTATTCCAACAGCAATAAAAGTTCGCCTCTTTGCCACAAAGCGCGCACCACTGTTTCCTCTTCGTCTCTTCGATACTCTTCTTTCGTTGCTCTTCCGCGCTCTTTTGAGCTTGCTCCAACATTCTCTGCGTTTCTGCTTCTAAACTCGTTCGCATCTCCTTCAGCTTTCGTTCTGCAAACCAAAAACCAATCAACAATTACTAACCATCACTAAACAACAACAAACGTGAACAAATTTTGGCAACACCAAACAATTCTGCTCACCAAAATTGTGTTGCATCTCGGTAATTTCCTCTTGATGTTGCCATTTGAGCTTTTCAATTTTGAGCTGCAACGAGTGGATGGTCGCCCTGTAACTATCCGTCGAGTTGTCCTGCAACACCAGGTTATTTTGAGCAACATCCTTGAGACTTTCCTCCATGAGTTGAGCCATCCTCCGAGCGAGTTCGTGCGCACAATTGTTGAGTCTGGCGCTCAGCGGTCCGGCTTCCTCCGAAGGCATCTCGTAGTTTAGCCTGTCCTTCGTCTGGTAATTTGGTATAACCACCATGGGTGCAGAAGGGTACGTCGGGGGTACCCTGTCTTGTTGCGGAAAACTCGGCATCTTGTTACCGAACGACTTCCTGGCCCTGCCCTCCCTCCTGTTTTCCTCAGGGGTTGGCGAACTCGACGAATTACAGAGAGGCTCCTGCTTAATCGCCGGTACCGTAACCGTCGGCAGGGCCGTCGTCACCTTCGCCGGATTCGCGCTCGAGACGTTCTTAAGTGCATTCTTGTCGTTATTAACAACGAAGAATAGCAGCGACTTCTGTTGCTGCTGCTGCGGCACGTTGATCGTTTTGTTGAGCACGGTTGTCGCACCGTCTGACTTCTTGGTTGAATTTTTAAGCAGCGTGACGGGCGCAGCGGTCCTGTTGGGCGAGGCGACGCTCTTCACATCCGACGTGTCGTTTGCACTCGACTCTCTGGACTTGAGTTTCTCAGGTGAATTTTTATTGACTGTGACACGTCGCTTGGAGATCCGACTGGGCAGAATTGCCGAGAGCTTTTTCGGTTGGTTGTTGAGCTTGCTCTCGCCGGATGGAGAGTTGGTCTTCTCGTTTAAAAATCCGTTTCGTCGTTTCGACGCTGGACTCGAGCTGCCCTTTTCCGAGGCTGGGGTGGCGGCACGACTGTCGATCCCGCTGCTCTTATCGTCATCGTTGCTCGAACTTTTGCTGTCGAGCTTTGACTTTTTCAAATCGGGCGAGGACGACGAGTCTTTGCTCTCCTCGTCGTCGCACTCGGACCTTCTTTTAAGCGGCGTTGCTTTTTTGTTTGCTATTGACCTTTTGCGCATCGCAGCTCCCATTAATTTCGAAGCGGGCTGAGAATGGTCGTAGTGTGGTAACAGGAGTTTTATCTGATCCGAATCTTGGGGGTTGTACTGAATTTTCGGCGGCGCGAACGTGAACTCGCCGAACACCATGGCGAGCTTCTGGCAATGTCGCTCGATCTCCTTCACGCATTCGTCCAGGTCTTGTTTCCGCTTTCTGGGGAACGAGGTCGGTGGATCCTGCGAGTATAAGTACATGTCCTTCGGCGACACCCAGGCGCGGTCGTGCTCGCCGAAGAATCGCACGTCCACAAAACCTTGGCCGTTTAAACGTGGCATCGCCTTCGCTGGCCAGTATGGGAAACCCTTAAGCTTCGCCCACACGAGAACGTGCGGTCTCTGACAGGGCTCGATGAACCAGGACTGCATCGGCCGGGGCAAGTTGCGACCGTGCATGTAACAGTCGGGACACGCCTCCATCTCGGAGACTTCTTGGCGCGCTACTTTGATCAGCTGTTTAGCGGCGTTTGTTAGTTTTAACGTGTCGGCATATACACCGCCACCTAAAACAATTTCAGAATCTAAAAATATTGAAAAATGTGTGATCAAACTAGGGCTTTGGTTTTAGTTAATTTTGTTTGTTTGTTTGTTTTTTTTTCTGGTATTAAAATAAAAGGTTGTGCGAGCTATAAACCATTGGCGATGAATACTTACATGTGTTAAATACTATGCAGTTGTGCTGTATCCATTTAGCATCGGCCATAAAGGCATCTGTGCTGCCATAAAGTTTTGCTCGCACATTTGATTCCAACAATGTCAAGTCCATCGGTTTCACGACGTAATCCAAATAGTTTGAGATCTCATTAGTATCGACAGCTTTCCAGAACGGCTCGGACTGCAAATATTCTTAAATTAGTACTTCGTTTGTTTTCTCTATTAACAAGAATAACATTTTACGATCAACTGTAACTTTCATAATAGCTCGTAACTGACATTAACAATCCATAATATTTTCATTTGAAAAATTATATACAAACAAGAACATAGGAAAAACAAAATAAATGTCCTTGCAACGCTTTAAAAATACATTTCAATTCGACTCAAATAAATATCACTTTTTTATTTTGTACAAATAACACAGCTCCCATTATTGCGTCACTTGATATTACTCAATATTTGACCTAATATTTTCGGTAACCCGATAAAAACTAAGTATATCTGTAATAAGCTACGTCTATGAAATGTAGAATAATACTGCTCATTCATTTGACCAAATAAATTGAATTTGCATTTGACAAAAAAGATGAACGTCCATCGAAATCGAATTAATAACATTGTAGCCTGAAATAATTCACATTATATGTCATGGAGTTTGTCTTTGGATTGTCGCAAAAACTGGATTTACGAATGTCAGCCGACGGCATGTTATGATGGGGGCAAAAAGCGATAACAAAAAAACTCAAAGGAAACAAACGAATGGAAAACATGATTACCCCAGGATAATCTCTCATTCGTTCAACAACGTGCTTGAGCATCATGCACAGTTGGTCTATAGTGACATGCGCCATCGTGACCGAACGGGATTCAACGTTTTCAGCTTTCAAAATGGCGGCACACTCGCCGCATATCCAGTTCTCGACGAGCTCCACGGGCGCACCGCCGATACATTTTCGATGCCACGAGCGCGGACAGGCGCTGCAGTGCATCTCCGTGTTCTCCTTGTGACACCGCCAACAAAATTTGTCGCATTGCGAGCGTTTCCTCTTGCTCTTAACAATCACTTCGTCGCTGGTGGCCTTGATCGGCGAGCTGCTAAAAAATACAACATTTCAATTCATCATCATTGTTGAACAGAAAAAAACAACACACACACACACAATCAAAATCACAATCGATCAGACAAATGTTACTCATGAGAAATACATATAAAAAAAGGACGACTACAAAGAGCGTTGCGGGGAAAAAAACAACTTGACCCGAATAGCTTACCTAAAGTTTTTGTATCTCCTTTTTCGTTCTTTCGGCGTTTCTGATGGTTTTTCCTCGGGCTTCTTTTCGTCGGACGAATCCCTCTTGTCTTCGTCCGAGGCAACCGGTTTGTCGTTTCTTACGGAGTGTCTCAGCTGCCTGTCGGATAAGTCGTCGTCGTTTTTTGATTCATCGCTCTCAACCTTCGTCTCTTTCTCTTCCACCTTCTCCGGCTCGTCGCGCTGTTCCTCGACTTTCTCCTCCAGCTTTGGCTGCAACTCGATGATCTTATCATCCTCCGTGGTCTGGCTCACCGTGTCGCTCTTGTCGTCTTCCTTCGCCTCGTCGGACGAATTGTGCTTGTCCTCGTGCATCGGCCCGTCATCGGAGATCGGCTCGTCGAGTCTCTCCTCCACCTCGGACTTCTCGGAGATCGAGGACAAGTCGGAGACCTCTTCGATCTCTTTGCTCATGTCTGGTTTGTCAGGCAGCTCGGAGGCAGCATGAGGCTCCTCTAAATTTGTATTAGCATCCATCGTTAAAACACAGCCGTAATTTATACATGCAGAAGTGTTCTCAAATCTATACGCACAAAAAGGGGCAGAAATAAAAGTAAACGAACGAAAACAATCAAGATAACTAAAGAAATAGCTTCTAATCTACGAGACAAAGTTTTCTATCTTTTTCATTCCATACTTTTTTTTTACTCGGCGTTCAATAAATAAAATGATAAGCCAGTTGAGATAAATAAATTGTGGGTAATTGAAATAATGAGCGCAATTGCTATTGCTTCTTGAATGAGAGCAACAAAACAGACAACATGTACGTGAGGTTCACGCAGGAGCAATGAAAACAATCATCTGTTTCTTCTTTTATTCCTCGTTACGTCCGTACTGTTATCCTATTTCAGCTGTCGAATTTTCAGCGGATAACAAAACTATGACTTACGCACCGATCAAAGATTAGCAGCTTGCAGAGAACGCAGACGCGTTTAATCTGTCCCGCTTTCTCGTTGGCTTAATTATTGCCGGGAAACGTCCATTCAACTGCAGAGACATGTGAGAATATCGCAAGGTTACCAGTGTTTGTTTCTCCGCTTCTCGAGTCTTGACTGATTAATTAACATGCACGTAAACTTAGAACCGAGAATTGTACCAAAATTTATTGCTTGGTAAAACTGCCACGAATTGTCTTCCTAGCAAGAGACACTGAGTGTGGAGAGTCACTGCGTTGAGAATTCAAGTGAGCTGAAACAGATGGCGCTTTTTAATAAACATTCGTTTGTGAATTGATGTAATACCATTGTTTGAATTTTATTTATCATTTATGATTATGTAATGTTTAACAAATTTTTTTTTCATTGAGTGAAGAAAAAAAATGTAACACCAATAAATATCTACCTTTATTATTCAATATCAATCATGCAGTTTTGATATTTGGATTGTTTAAGTTGTACAAATGTTTATATGTAAGTATAAATATTTGTATTCAAAAAAAAGTTTACACAGAAGCTCTTTATATTATGACAAAAATTGCTCATAAGTAAGAATAAATACTAACCAGAAATTCATGAAACAAAACATCAGACAAAAAGTTGACGGATGGTTAAAAACCTTCCTCTTTTTTTGGTATGTTTAATTATTCCTCAAAAACATCCCATAATTTTATCACTCGTGATTTGTTTATTTCCTCTTCTGTATCGTACAAAATAGAGTCACTTATGATCAGTCCAAACTGCTTCTTTTCATTGGACACAAATTTCATAACCTGCAAAAATATTTGTTAACTTTCAACAATAAAAACAATGTTGCTGTTTAAACCATACTTTATTAGTTGAACACAAAAAAAACGAAATATTTACCCTTTTTCTATTTCAACACTCGAACATAATCGTTAATCCCTTGATTCTGAATGAATAACACAACATGTAAACAAACATCAAATTATCCTTCCTGCCATATTTCTTATTTCATGAAAAACAAAAACAACGTTTTTCGTCATGAAAAAAGCAGCACAGAGCGTTTGTCAACAAGACACTGCAATCTAACAATCGCGTGTTCGATGAAATTGGCTTTTCACCCCCACTATCGAACCCCCCCCCCTTCTCATTGACGAGCACAGTCGAGAGGTGATTGTCATCCGAGGAATTTAATTTTTGTTTAATCTCAAACTGCTCATTGCACGCGTGTCTTTGAAACGTCAGAAGTGCAAGTGAGGAAATTGGGCTTTGTAAACACATGAGCGAGTGAGTTGGCGGCCAAGGACTAGCAGCGATTGGCTGCACTTGGTTGTGCACCGAGATGCATAGAAAATTCACTGGAAAAGTGGTTTCGTGTAAAAATGGGAAAGCGGAATGCCGAGTAGATCACCGCTCGTCTCGTGGCGTCCTTCGGCGCTATCAATTTAATTGAGTGCAGTCTAATTGTCGATGCTCGTTGTTAAAATTTTTTTCATCTTTCCTTGTGAGGGACTGAGTTGTAAACGACCGACGAAGATTCCAGAGACAAAATGGTTTTGAGTAGAAATGATAAGAGGAAGAGAAAAGAGGGAGATCTTGTGGATTTGATGGACCCATTGTCAGGTGCAAATAAGAGGTTAGTAGTGCATCCAAGTGCATTGTTGTTTTTGTCTGCCACTTTTTTTTAACGCACAACAACCTTGCTGATTCGATTTCAGGTTCTTTTCATTTCAAAGCTGTCAATTAAAAAAAGGATATTTAAATCATTTAAATAAAAATTTGGAATGAAAAGCAAGAAAATGTATTGTAAATTGAATGTAAATTTTCATTTTGGTATTTGATTGCAGTCAAATTGGGATGCAATTTCTTGTTTTGTCTTTCGTATTTTTGTTTGGTTCAAGACTAATTATTGAGTTGTTAATTTGTTGAGTTGGTGAATAATGGAGTGTTTCATTGTTTCTGATTAGTTTATATTAAATTGTTATTGTGAGACTGAGTTTGAAATAATCATTCGAGACAAACAAATTGGAAATATTTATTGATTCGAATGACTGTATAAAATTAAAGTGGGGCATGCTGCTTTGAGTTCTCGTATTGAAATAACATAACGGTAAGCAGCATTAAAAGCGTGACCGTCATAAATTACGGTGGAGGAAAAGTAATTCCTTGAAATTTGTCAGAGATAATGATTTGACGCCTCGCATTATGGTCCTTATGGTCGGGCGTAAATTGTTTTATCATTAAATGTCCACAAGTTGTAATCAAATTCTATCATTTTGAAATATACACAATCCTTGAATTATTTCTAACTTGATTTTGATAAAATGAATTACAAAAATACATCCCATTATATGTACTCATTTAAATAAACATTTATTTATCCTGGCGACTATCAATCAAATTGTAATAATTTTTATAGAAACAAATAAATATTGTTTACAAGAATTTGATTTTTATAAATCAAACTTTTTTTTATTTCCAGGCCAAAAGTACATGCCCAAAGAAAGTTCGCTCAAGGAGCTGCCACTATATTTACACCATCAACATCTTCTGCCAAGGAGAAGGAAAAACCCAAGCCTCAAATTTATAATGACGTAATAGCCAACAAGTGCCCGAACACGGAATCTTTTTTGACTTTTCTTTGTTTCCGAGGTAAGAAATCAATTGCTTTTGGCATACCAAAAACTGATTAATTTATCATTTCTTTTATTCGTTTGTCTAAATTTATTTCACATTTGTAATAATAATAATAATAATAATGTTGTTATATGTAATAATAATAATAACTTATGTTGATTTTGTATTAGGAACATCAATACTGCCGCCAACTCTGAATTACTTCAATCTTGGCTCTAAGAAAGACAAGGCTGAATCGAAATCAAGTAATGGCTCTAACACAAACAAAGGCGCTTCCTCCTCTAGTCAAAACCCACCAGCAGAGAAAGCCTCAACCTCGAAGACATCACAAAAGCCATCCGCCAAAGCAAAGACCGCAACCCCGGCTAAGAAACCCAGTTCGGTTAAGATCACTAACACAGTTGTCAGCAGGAAACCCAAATTTAACGTGCCGATGCACAAAGTTCAAGCGCTGAAGAAAAAACTGCAGGGTCAGCGGCTGGTTAAGCCAACGCTCAAGACCAAATTCAAAGCTTCGAACGTGATTCGAACGCGGTCCTGCGCGGAACAAGTTGTTATCAAGTCCATCAACAAGCTGAACCCTAGAATATTGCCGGCGAAGGCTGAGATCAAAAGGTTTGGACTGAGAAGCGGAGGCCATTCGCACCATGACAAACTGCTGAAGGGTTTGCCGGCGAAGCTCAAGTCGTGCCCGTTGAAGACGAAGAAAAAGATTGTTGTGAAGGCAAAGCCGAGGGAAAGTTCGCAGTCAAATTCTGAGAGCGAATCTCCGAAGGCTCCTGCGAAGAAGAATGAAAAGAAGGTGGTGAGGAAGGTGGTTGTGAGACAGCGAATTGAGACGAAGAGAGTGACTCGATCGTTCCGCGAAGAGACGACGGTTAACGTGAACAGAAGACCGACCCGTAAAACTAAGGAGGCTGCTGCGGTGTATATGGAAATTCTGGGACGGAAGCTGGTGAGTCCAGATTTGGAGAATGACGAGGACAATGTCTCGGTGGACAGCTTCCCGGAACTGCCAAATGTTAAGAAGTCAACACAGACGGAAAACGAGATCAGAGCTAAGGTCAACCAACGGTTGTCAACCAGAAATGCTGCAAAGGAGGCGAAGAGCGAGATAGCGTCGTTGAGATTCCGGAGGGTCAACAGGAACATCGTCAAGGAGACGAAACCAGTGCTGGTTAAAAATAAGAGACAGTTGAAATTGAAAAGGTACTGCGAGATTGAGAGCGAGGATGAATCAGAGTGGTCTGAGGAGAGCGACAGAACGACCAAGCCAGTGACCCGGAACAGTTCGAAAGAGGAAAAGGAGAAGGAGAAGACCGAGGAGAAAACTAAGCCTGATCACAATTTACGGTCGGGTGCTAAAAAAGCTCCATCGGAAAAGAAGGAGGAGCCCAAATCCAAAAAGGAAATGGCTAGTAAAAACAGTAAAGGAGGAGCGAATAGTAAAGATAGTAAAGATAGTAAAGATGAGAGTAAAAAGCCTGTGTCAGAGAAGAAGAAGAAGGTAGAAAAAAGTCAGGAGGTTGCAAAGAAACGAAAGGAAGAAAAAGATGAAGAAGCTTCGGAAGAGGAGACGCTGGGAGAACTGTTGTCGAGGATGAACAAGAAGAAGGATGATGCAAAAGAGACGAAGAAGGATGAGAAGGAGGTAAAAAGGAACCGAGCAAGGTACCAAAGACAAGCGAAGTGAAAGAAAAGGATAAAGAGAAAGAGAAATCTGTTGAAAAGGTGGAGGAGGAAATCGTCGAAGAGCCAGAAAAGAAGAAAGATACTGTTCAGACGGTTTTTGAGATGAACGATTATAAGATGTCTGACGACGAGGAGTCTTTCGTTGGCTTCTCAAAGAAATCTATCTCCAAAGCTTTGAGCATTTTGTCTCCAGAGGATGGAGACCTGGTGATGGACGTTGAGCCGGAACCCGGTCCGGAGGACTGCAAAAGCGAAGTGGAATCGGTAAAGCAGGTGCAGGAAGAGAAGAAGCCGGTTATGATCGAAGTGAAGAAACCCGTCGAAGCCAAAGTCGACAAGTGCGCACACGAGACGAACGTTTGCGTTCCAAATATCATTAACATGTCCCAGTCTTCCTCAGCTTGGAAGGAAAAATTAAACATGTCCAACGAGAGGATCGAACGTTGGCTATCAGAAAGTTCTCTGGCAAAGGAAACAAACAAGATCGAGATGGAGGGCGAGTCGAATTTCAAGTTCGAGGTACCCGAGCTGAAGAAACCGGGTCCCAGACATCACCTGTCCATCTCAACGAAAATCCAACATCTCGTGCGACCAGTGAACGTGACCTTGTCAAAACTGGGGGACAAAACTCCAAGAAGTTTGAAACTAGTAAAACCCGTCAACTTCGAGGCCAAAGCTCTGGCGAAGCAGAACTTGATCGACCTGAAGAACAAACTGATGAAAGCACCAGAACCAAAAGTCGAAAGTCCAACACCTGCAAAGGTACTCAAACCAGCGACAGCGTCTGTGGAAACCACTACTGAAAAGGTCCCGGAGGAAGCAAAGAGTGACGTTGACCCCAAGGAGAAATCCTCCTTCGACAAGGAGGACTCAGAAAAGGGCTTGTCTCCCGACAAGAAGTCTTCCCAACCGAGAAAGCTGTTCCAGAAGAAGATTAACGAGCGCAAAGACGCGACGCCGAGCGCAAGCGCCTTCTCGCCGGAAAACGAGAGCAGCGTCTACGCGTTTGAGAGTGATAACGAGCCGATGCCCGTGGGTACCCCGTTCCGAAGGAAAACCAAAGGCAGCGGTGACACCACTCCCGTTAAGAACGACCAGGAGGACAAGACGAGCAGCAAGGATGAGGACGTTAAGAGCTCCTCCGAGTCGAGCTGCCAGGTGAAACCGGGCAAGGTCGCCTGTCGCAACTTCGAGCTGCCGAAGAACTTTGGCATGGCGAACATGCAGGTTCTGCCGCTTGAAAAGCTGTCGACCAATTGGAGCAATGTGAATTGCAGTTCCTCCATTGCTGTTCAGGTGAACCTGGACGAGCCGACTGAGGATTCCATGGAGCAGGATGAGGAAGACCCTGAACGTCAGAAGTGTAATGAGATCTCCACACAGACGGACTCGAATGCTGAGAACGACAATGAGGACGACACGAACGGTCATCTGTTTTACATCCCTCTGCAAGCTGTGACGAGAAATTCGAACCTGGTGCCGGGCCAGCAGTTAATCCAAGGAGTTGCTGTTAAATTTGATACTGAGGGACCTACTGGACCTAATCAGAGGGTTCTACTGAAAGCCAAGCTGGTAACCAAACCACCGATCACTGTCGCCAGGTGTCCCCCGATTGGCACCGTCCAACCAACCACCAGGCCACCACCGAGTGCGGAGTCTGAAGGGACGGCTTCGACGTCCGTAGTGGTCGAGGCGGAAGCTTCCACTTCGGCACCAAAAGTGGCTAGCGTTAAAAGCGCACAGACCCCGGAAAAGAAAGACAAAAAGGACAAGACTAAGTCGCCCAAGGTCGTCAGGGAGAGGAAGAGTGCCGGAGAAACTGCGAAAGGCAAAAGGTGAGCACCTGTTTTATGAGATTTGTTTTATAGTTATAAATGCGTTATAAATTTGGAAGATGTGAAATTAATTTTTGATGTTGTCCGTAGGTTGAATATGAAATCGAAACTCAAAGCTGCCGAAGTATGTTCGTCAAACAAAACATCGTTCCCAAGCAAAAGTGCTAATGAAGAAGCTCGGCTTGTCGAAGCGCCGACTTTCCACCCGACTGAGAAAGATTTTCAGGACCCACTTGAGTATATTGATAAAATTCGACCGATCGCTGAGAAGTTTGGCATTTGCCGAGTGGTACCACCGCCAAATTTCAAGGTCGGTAGTAAATAGAGATTTTTTCTTTTTAAAAATATACAAAAAGAATTGTTTTTTCATTTTCATTTTGTACTTTTTCAGCCTGAGTGCAAAGTTTCTGATGATATGCGATTCACTGCCTATAACCAATATGTTCATAAAATGCTCCACCGTTGGGGTCCGAATGTAAAGGAAATGATGGCGATCAAGAAATACTTGGCTACTCAAAGCATAACCCTCACTCAGCCCCCTTGGGTAAAAATTTGAAACTGATTTGTTAATTTTGTTTGTTACAAAAGGATGATCTGATTGAAATATTAATACGTGATTGTAAAACAAATGTTTTTAGATTGGAGGGATGGAAGTAGATTTGCCACACTTATATCAGACAGTTCAAAGCTTAGGCGGACTTAAGGAAGTCATTGAGAAGAAAAAGTGGCAAAAAGTAGCGGATGGTATGAAAATCCCACGTTCTGCTCAGGACAGAGTGACCAAACTCGATGACATTTATTGCAAATACCTGTTACCGTATGATACCTTATCGCCTGGTAAATAAATTTTTTTTCAAATTAGTGATTTCATAATTGTATCAATATTTATTAGTATTATTAAAACGGTTCTTGATACTTACAGAGGAAAGAGAAAAACTGTTCGACGAAGTTGAAACAGAGTGGAAAAAGAAAGAAAGTCGTTCGTTGCAACGACAGGAAAACCAATCCACTGAAGAGGACGATGAATCTGACGACGGATCTGATGATATCGAAGAATGCATCGTCAAAGTAAATACAAAAATTAAATTCTTATCTGAACTTATTTATATATTCTTAGCCTGAACAAATCTGACTAAAAGTGATGAAATTTGTCTTACAGGGAAGGAATATGCCACTCAATGCATTCTATCGTATTGCACGTAACACTCAACGTATGTGGTTCGGTGAAAACCAACGTTCAAACAGCGAAGTAGAAGGCGCTTCCGCCGAAGAGGTAGAGACAGCGTTTTGGAAACACGTTGCAGAGAAGAAGCGACACGTTTGTGTGCACAATGCTAGCATCGATTCAAGTGGACGTGGGTTCGGATTTTCCGTTGCCAAAAACAGTCCTTTCGCCAGACACCCTTGGAACTTGAAGGTTTTAACTAATAATGCCGGATCGGTTCTACGAGCTCTGGGTCCTTTGATGGGTAGGTTTTTAATCCATCTAAAATATGTCATCATTATCATAGACATAAGATATAAAAAAATTAGTATAAAATATTAATTTCTGGTTATGTTTTAGGTGTTACTGTTCCAACTCTGCATGTCGGCATGTTATTCAGCGCTTGTTGTTGGTACCGCGATCCTCACGGTTTACCTTGGATCGAATATTTGCACACCGGTGCGAAGAAAATCTGGTACGGAATACCGGACGAACATAACAACAGCTTCCGCGATGCGCTCATGAAAATGGTGCCACGATATTGCAAAAACAAGACCATCTGGTTGCCATCGGACACCGCAATGGTTCCGCCAGAAATGCTTGTCAACAACGGTGTTCCACTTTGCCACACAGTACAGGAACCAGGACAATTCATAATTGTATTCCCAAAAGCATTCACTTCCAGCATTTGCACCGGATATGTAGTTTCCGAGAGTGTTTATTTTGCACAACCTCTGTGGCTGGATACTGCCGAACAAGTTTTCCAAGTATGTACAATTGTGATTTTCGTCTACTAATTTGTACATTAATAATCAAGATTTTTGTTAATGCTATTTTGTGTTGTTTTTTGTAGGATATCAAAGATAGTTGCGAGCCCACAGTTTTTTCACTTGAGAAATTGCTGATCAGCACTATCAATGACTCAAGAACGCAACTTTCTATTCTGATTCAAGTAAGTTTTTCAACTTTGTATAAAGAACTGATCTTTGAAAACTACGACTTGGTAGGTTTCAAGATGTTATTATGACACTCTCATTGAAAATAACTGTATTTTAGATTCTTCCAACGGTGAAATCTTTATGGGAGAGAGAAATCAAATTGAGAAATGAGCTCTTGGACTTTGGATTAACCAATAAAGAAAAACTTCCGTCTCCAGAGAGCGGTAAACGAGGAAAGGGCAAGAAAATAATGGAAGAGGAAGGAGATTACGAGTGCGAAACTTGTCGTGCTAATCTCTCGTTGTCATTGGTGAGCAACAGTCAGGATGATAGCGTTTACTGTCTTGCTCACGCTATGCAATTGTTGAAACAGAAAAAGTCGTTGCTGAAGGATTGTACTTTGATGTACACATATGACAACGTAAGTTGTAACAATTTTTTTCATTCTCTGTACTTTGTTTGGTCAGTAATTTATCATTTGATTAATTTGTTCATTTGTTTATTTTCAGAGTGAACTTCTCGACTTGATAGACAAATTACAAGAAAGGATTAATGCCAAATCGAAGAAAACTAATCAAATTAAAAAGTAAATTGCGTGTAAAGTAGATGATTATTGTTAATGTGCTTTATTTATTAAGCAATATTAGAAATTTTAGATGAATTATGCGTGTAGTTTCAATTTATAAAACAAATGATATATTATTATTATTGCAATTTGATAATGCAAAGATATATTAATGGCAGCAAAGTGTCTAAAATGGAGAGATCAAATGCTTTTTAGGACAGGATTTTCGCGCGCAATTTATTTTGCGATTGTAGTAATCCTATTGAATAGCTCCGTGTTCAAACGCTGCACCATTTTCTGGTCGAGATTTTAGGCAAATTTTCGCTGGTAGCTTTTACGGAAACTCATAATACTCTGTAATAATTCATTGATTTATATCTCGTTTTTTTTGTTATGAAGAATTGATATGAATTAACTTTAGTTTGTTCGAGAGATAAGCACTGATTTAAATAATCATGTTTCAACTTTACAAAATGCTGCGATAAATCATGGAACATCACTAAGATATTAAATAAAAGTCAGACGTTTGATCTTTTAATGCATTCAGGTAACGGGTTTGAGTAACTGACTTTTATGTTAATGAATGTCTATTGTTTTTAAAGAATATATCAATTTCACCATATATGAAAGGATTGAAGATGAATGATTTGTTTTAAGAATTCCAATTAATAGAAGGAAACCGAACTTGAATATTTTAATGTTCCTCATTAGGAAATTACTTTACTCAAATTTGATATATTCTCTAACAGCTTGTTTTATTGAACAACGTTAGACTGTTGCAAACACGATATTTTAATAAGATATTTAATGTCCTTATTTAATATTCCTATAATAACTTCATCCTCCGACTGTAATTTATTTATTGTATTGCCCTTTATTTCTCTAAGTAATTCGATTAATGGTGAAGATGTATGTTAGTTTTGCCAATAAAATATTTAACGAATTATCATCATCAACAAAACTGTTTTTTTTTACTAGACTATAGAAAACAATGAATGTCAAACGCGAAAAGGCTGTTTTTGGTGTTCTGACCCAAAAAATAGCTTCGTTTCAAATTTTTCGGCCTTTTAAGGGGGATAAACAGGGTGACGGGCTGGAAAAAATCAAAAAATTTTTTTTGCATTTTCGGGTAGAGAAATAAGTTTAGAATTATGCCTAAGAATTTTATCGAGTAGTTATTTGAAATAAGGAAGTTACAACACTTTTCGTGTCGCGGTGCATGCCAGTCGCGCCGATCATGCACACTTTCAA
>JAAMPD010002479.1:0-14699 GCA_025266255.1 Trissolcus basalis
TATATACTCCCTCCTTAGGTCTCTAATCCTAGGTCAAAAAAATCCGCTGAAAAGTCGGAAAAAAGGTCGGGAACAGCGGCGATAATTTTTTTCAATATAGGTTGACTATAGGAAAAATTGTTTGAACCTTAAACAATTTAAATCAGAATTTTTCATTGCTTGAAGTAAGACGTATGAGATTCATACAACTTCTACTCGTCATTGTCTCGTCATCGACATCGACAACATACAACAAAATCTAATCGAAAGAAATATTGGGCAACTGTCCTTGCAAGCTGGGACTCTTGTTGAGACACAAAAGTCAGCTGGTCTATTTTCAGCCAGGTATTTTTAAGCTATACCAAGATGTTGTTTTTTTCTGCAGTCAACTCTTGTATCTCTGCTTTTAATTCGGCCACTGAAAAAAACAATTTTCAGGATTATGTTCATTAAATTTGAAAGTGTTACCAAAAAAAAAATTCTTACCTTCTTTCATTTTTGCTTCTTTGTTTCGAACTTTTTGGACGGCTTTTGCTTCTACAAAAGAAATAGTCGATATTTTTTGAATACAAAGAAACCTACTTTCTTATGAACTGTTTTGATTTTTGGTTTCCATATTACGTACCTTAGATTTTTTTTCTTTGGGAACAAACTGCTGAAAACAAGCCTCGTCAGTAGATTCATCGCCGTCGACAACAATTTTGGACCACAATTTTTTCGGATTAGATGTGCAGGCTATGATCCCTGTTCCTTTCTTTGTTTCATCACCTAAATAAATTGTTCAAATTTTGCTATAAATATAATTCTTCTTCTATAAATTGTCGTTGAATTTGGTGAAAAGCTCGTTAATGATGTCTTTCACATCATTCCTGTCCATCTTGCCTACAAAATATTAAATATGATTTTAACGAATTTTAATAATAATATATGCAAATTCAACTCAACCATTTTATGAAGAAACAGAAAATTGCTCATTCAACTGCAAATTATCTATTTACCTGTTTAAATGCTTTTTTAATTTTTATTGTTTTCCAACGAAACGACAAGACTATTAAAAGAACAATGGGCATTGGAGGTACTGCTGTAAATAAAAAAAAGCGCCAAACGTTCTAGTAAACATTAACGCTCGAGTGTTTCAGAAAACATGAACTCTAATGTATATTTGAGAACGTTTAACATCAAGATTCATTATAATTTCTTCTGATATAAAATATCATCTGTATGATATTTAAATACAAAATAATTTTGAGATTTGGAGTTTACAACTTTTCCTGTTCATTTTGATTATAATTATACTATACGATAATATTTCATAATTTCAATTATCTGGAAATCATCATTGTTAAGTTGGTTATCGCTCTACAGATGGCGCTAAAGACGCTGAAACTATTTCAGTTGGTACTACTTTTTCGTAGTTGAAATCTTCAGTGCCGTGTTTGTTGTCAACGAACACGGTTTCGGATGTTTTCATTTTTTAATCAACAATACCGTTGTTCATATAAAAAGTGGTTCGGTAGTGAACGTAACGGATAGTGCTAAGTTCATTGTTCTATGAAAGCGTATGAAGAATTTGAAAACGCAATTGCAGCCGAACTTGCTGTATGTGTTAAAATAATTAAATAATCAAATATGAAAATTTTATTAATATTTTACTGATTATTATATCCGAGAAAATATTTTTGCTTAATTATAAAAGTATATTTTCTTGCCATCAAGGTGTCATATAATGAGCCTAACCAAAGACATTGTTTTTTTGTTATGAAAGTGAACTTTTCAGAATTTTCATTCTTGTTGGTTGTTTATCCATGACTATTATTTTATTATGAATATGAAGTTTATAAATTCTAAATTTATAAACCCTTATTTATCATACAATATTTTTCAGAAATGAAGTGATTCGTGTGAAAAGCAAAAAAATTTAGGCGCCAGATTTTTTGGCGCCGGAAATTTTGGGCGCCAAACGTTTTGCGCACTGAATGAAAAAATAATAATTTTTTTCCGACGATTGAATTTCTAATCGACCATTTTATTTCTAATTCTAAGTTTTTGACCTAAAATGACGAATATTTTATGCTATAAATTATGTTGAAACTTATTTTACTTGATTCAATTAATAAAAACTTCTTGATATTATGTCTTATAGCGCTAAGGCTTTACCCAGAAAAAAATTTGATAATCGTATGCGAGTCGAAAATGAATCGTATATAAATTGTAACGCGGTCAATGCTACGGTTTAAGACCTTTTGATTTTATATGAAAAACTAAAGTATTTTACTAAAATTTTGTTGAGCGCCAGGTTGCTTACGGCAACCACTCCTGGTTAGCTTAAGGTATGAGATGAGAACAATTTATCGCGTTCGTCGCAGGCTATTTTTGAAAGGGTTGGACGGACAAACAAAAATTGAAATAATAACGCCGTGAAGTCCAATCGACCTTTTCTAACTTTATTCTACGTTAATTGAAATAAAATATGAAAAACAAAAGAGAAAAAGACCGAAAATGTGAGTTATAAAATTGAGAGAGCTATTATAAAGAAAAAAAGATAAAATGTAAGTCGAAGAATATAAAAATTTGTCGGTTGATTAAAAGTCTCAAATAAAATCGATTTGAAATTATTAACTTAGAGCGACCTGTAAAGTGGCACTCCGATGAGTGACCGTTATTTTGACTTCGTATACAATTTTCAAATAGGGCTAACTACAAGTGACAAATAAAGAGAAACGACGAGAGATCTGAATTTTCGACGACAAGATAGCGAAGGCAAACCTTTCGACGACACTTCTGCACAGGACCCTGGTCACTGGCGACGCACTAACTTAAATTTAACTTTAATAAAAATACAAAAAACTCTAATGAAAAAACATTCGCACGTAACTACGTCGGCGCCGTGATGTCTCGGGAGGTCCAGAGGAAGAGAGGGAGGGCGGCTCTGCGGCGACTTTTATAGCCGCCTCCCCACCTGGAACGCAACGCTGATAACCCGCCCAAAACTCGCGTTTTGGGCCCTTGCGAAGATGGCTCTGTAGGGCGGCTGCCCCCTTATCACCTCGGTCGATAACGGCGAGCGTAGGCCCTGCTCTACCGTTGATCCGGCCGTTCTGGGACGTTCTCGGCTCATCTCGGGCTGCTGAGTACGTCCTAGGATTTCTAGATAAGACAAAAGAAAAGAATGCGCCTCCCGAGCTGAAAAAGTTCAAATGCGTCAGTGCCTGAAATATGGTACCAAAAGGTGTCTCTGGTCGAGCTGGTAGTGCCTGTTTTGCTATTAAAATGTCATGTATATAAAAATTTTAAGCCCTTGCATCTCTCAATTTATATAATCATATGATCGCTCGTAAAAAACTCTTTTGGAGCAAGTCCAGAGAGGCCTGATTGGCTCCCCCTCTGGTGCTCCCGAGCGCATACAAAACGCCACGTTACAAGCGGCAACGAAAGCATCATTCGAAAAAAGACTTTTTTTGCGTTTTTCCATTTCAGTAACTAAACAACGCGAGAGGGCACACGGTGTTTTGTTAGTATCAAACTTGCAATGCATCCAGATTCCGTAGAAGTCTCCAAAAGTCTGCTGCTCGGACTGTAATTTTTGAGTCGCTATTTTTGACGGTTTCAGAGCTCCTACCAATTTTTCAATTTTACTTCAGGATTGTGCGCTGATGAAGAAATCCTTGTTTGCAGCAGCAAGATTTTTACAAAAACTCCGGAACCATAAACGAGTCGATCATGTCAAAAGTAGAACTCCATCGAGTGGGACAGTCGATTTTTGGCCTAGGAATATTGTTTCTTTTAAGAAGTGAAGCGACGTTTTGAGCTCTTAATTTTTTCACAACTTTTCCAACTCTAACAATGAGTTGACGAGTTTCATTTAATTTGATTGCAGCGTTGATAGCCAGTTGTAATGTATGAGCTGCGCATCGGACACCTTGAAAAATTGATTAACAAGGTTAGATTTTTTGTTTTATAAGATTTTTTTTCATTCAATTATTTCATAATTAATATTGAAAATTACCAATACAGAAGTATGACGAAACTTCTGAAGCTGCTGATTCGAGTTGTTCGAGCAAATCTTGTTTGGTTCTGTCTTCGTTGTAATTTTTAAAGTCGTCACTCTCACTTTGGTCATCCTCTTGTCCTCCTTGTTCATCGCTGCTTGAAGCGTGATCGTTTTTCTCATTGTCCGAGTTGCTGTCGTCATGCAATAGTAATATCGATTTTACTATATTGGCTCCGTTGTCGGTGGTGCACGTGTATATTTGCTCTCTTTTAACGTCAAAATCATCTAAGATCTCGATGATAATTTTCTTTAAATTTTTAGCGGTGTGACGATCAAAAATTTCTCTCGTGGCTAAAGTACAAAGTTGTATTTGTCCATTCGAGATAAATTGAAGATTGACGCCAAGAAACAATCGGTTCGTATTCGTCACTCCATCTAATTTGAGCGATAACATTTTCCCTTCTATTTCTTGAATAATTTGATTTTTTACTTGTTCAGCAGTATTTATTACAGCGTCTCAAATATTATGAGAGTTGCCTTGCATATTCAAAGACTCAAAAATTGGATTCAAACTTTTTCGCAAGCCGGAGTCTTCAACAATCGAGAATGGCCTACCATTTACTGAGCATAACTCAATTAAACCATTTCAAACAGTGTCCTTTGTCAAAACGACTGAAATTTGTGTTTTGATAACGATGATTGAAAAGACTGAAAAATGATATAGAAAGTATGTAAGCAGAGATTTCATAGTTTGTAATATAATATATCGAAGCATCTTGAAATAAACATTAAATTTTCTATATAAAACTGTATTAGCTATATATCGATTTTATACCGAAAAACCTTGAATTAATATGAACATAATTATTATAAAATTTTTAGTTATCATCATCACAATTTTTCGTGGTTTTTAAAGGAAGTAAGTATCTACAATCCTGCGACGTCTTTCCAATGCAATAGCATTTACTTCTTGTCTACTATTTCATTCTGCGATTTGGACTGCGTCAACGTGCTCTGGTGCTGGTTCCTTATAAAACTTATTAGGATCAAAAGGTTCATCTGGTTGAAGGTCCAAACCCTCCAATAAACACATATTGTGCATGGCACAAATCACTGTCACAAGGCGGCTAACAAAAGAAGGATCATACCGAGGAACGTTGTCGCATGACACGCATCGGAATCGGTTTTTTAAATAACCGATGCACCGTTCGACGCAGCTCCGAGCTCTGCAATGTGCTAAAGTGTAGCGGTATTCTGGAGTATCTGGGGCAGTATCACCGATGGGGGTCATAAGACATGGCTGCAACGGGTAACCCGAATCTCCGAGCAATAAGAACGGACTTCCTCCGATATACCTTTATAGCTCCGATATAATTCTTCATACGCTCGTGATTGGGACCAGATGTATGAGTCATTGTTTGATCTCCCATATGTTGCGTTGACTGACAAAATTTTGGTGGAATAATCACAAATCTGGAAAGTAATATTTAAATATTAATAGATATTAGTTCTTGTCAGAAGATCAACTATTCATATTTAATAAACTTCTTCTCGTTGTTCCAGTTATCAATTCCAGTTATTTTACTTGAAAGCAAAAACACTAACTCTCACAATATTTTTTTGACAATAATTGTTTGATAATTTTGAAAAATAATTTCGTGTTTTAATTGTGTTTATAACCATAATAAAACATTTTAAATGCCATATTCCTGCCAATATTGAAAACCAATCAATAATTCAAAAAATTATGTCGCTAGCCCAGACATTTAAAGGTTTCAAAGTCTCAAAATTTAAAAATGGAATTATTAATTTGTGCTTTGAAGCAATTTCTTATAACAATCATGATGTTTTTGAAGTGGTTTCTTTTCCGGTCGACATAATTATGCTCCAGTTCTCAGGACGCCAAAATCCTTATCAATGTGCCATCAACAGCTCCAAATACATTAGCAACTCTCATGACTCGCAAAAATTTTCCGCTCAGTACCTGTTTTTGTGCCTCCGTATTTGAGAACACAACCCAAACATCTATCAATTGCCTGTGAAATAATTCAATTTATAAAACAATAACTAAGATCCTGTGTGAACTATTAAATAATTTTATCACAAAATATGACATTTTGAATTAAATAACAATTTTTGAACTATTTCAGTAATATTACTTCATTCGAAATATTATAAATTCACTCTTCGAAACACTCTGTTATTAAATTGTTCTTATACTTACGTATACATCGCGTCAATTATTTCGCGAAGAACCCTTGACATGCTAGTTTGAGAAACAGCTAAGTAAAATGTTAAACTAGCAACACGTTCATAGCTGCCAGTAGCCAGATAGGCTAAAGTGGCAAAAACTTATATTTTTATCGCTGATGATCCTTCCCTTTTGTACAACAACACTTTCCTCATCACATCGATGATATGATTCACTAAATTGTTTTTCAACTAAAATTCGGAGATAAATTTTCTATTTAAAAAAAAGAAGAATCCGACGCATCTCCTAATACTTTCATCAACAATTGATATTGTCGATACTCATTTCTTTCTATTTCAATCCTTTCATAATCACGGTCAATTCTTGATTGCTCTTCCTCCTCTAAAGCTACGATAGCAGGAATCATCTTGAAAAAATTTTTTTGTTTTCATGAAACAGTCATAAAATTCCTTCAAGCAATTACAGTAACATGTCAACTACAATTTAATAAAATTAGAGATGTGAAAAACTTATTTTCATATATTTAAAATTATTCATCCCAATACTCACTTTAATTTTGATAAATTATAAATAAGAAGTTACAAAATTAGTCAATAAATACTATTTTATCCTTGTTTTAACGTTTCCGTACAAAATGTACAGAACAACATTTGATTCCATTAAAATAACATGCTCATTCACATCAGCCAATCAGATTGATGGGTTGAACGGAAAGCGAGGGATAGCGAAAGTGAAGTGGAGTCGAAGCGAAGTGAAGTCAAAGCGAAACGAAGTGAAGTTGAAGCGAAGCGATTGCAATTTCCGGAATCCCAGTGCAGATAATTAGAGTATAGATCTAAGCACACTTTCAATTAACCTTTCAAACGACGCTTCATTTAACACCCCCCTTCCCCCAGAGACGGGGGTAAATGTGGTTTTTATGGCAAAAATTGTATATACGTTACAATTGAAGGGGTTACCTATAGTCAGATTTTTCGAAAAAATCAATTATAAGAAAGTGTTATCATTCGAAAAAAGTGTCCTTGGACTATTGAAATTCGGAATTTCACATTGATCCGAGATTTCTAAAGTACTCAAATCGACAGCCGATGCAAACGCTGCCCCCCGTTGCGCGAAGACCTTAGCCGGCGCTTACCTGCTCTGTATACCTGCTCTGTTTATAAACTGAAAAATGTGTTCTACAGCATTGTGGCACCGTTTACGATCATTTCTGTAAAGACCCGGAACAGATGACTGTGTGTAAGTCGATTTTTTTCAATTTTTACATTCGTTTTATTTGCTTCTAAAACTTTAAATCTGTTTTTTTCAAACTGTCATTTTTGAAGTCGGTGGACACGATTGCAAACGCAATTCTCGACGGATTTCAATAAAACTTAGTGGGATTGATTCTCATATAATTTTCTTGCCCTCGAACGGAAGAATTTTATTTCTGAAAAGAATACACATTCTTGTGCATATTTGAAGTTCTGAATTTTAGGTCAAAAAATGCCTTATTTTCATAGATGGTCGCCATTTTATTAACAATTGACGAAATTTGATTTCCATCGTCCAAAAGCAAGTTCTTTCATGTCATTGAATCTCCATTTGATTACTTTTGTTTTAGATGAGCGGTTCATCCCTTCTGCTGAGAGGCGCTGCCGGAGCCGGGCCATAACTCCGCCAACTTTCATTATTTTTTTCAAGAAAAAACTTATAAATGAAGTATAAAATATGAAGCTTTTAAACCCACAAAGAATTCGTTTAATTGACACTCTACTTCCGGAGACAAAAAAAATATTAAAAATCACCTAAAATTGTACGTGCTGACTAGAAGTAACCCCTTTGAAGATCTTACAAGTGACTACAAATGTGCGTTGCCACAAACCTCTACGTAATTCCTACATCTACCTTCGTAAGTTGTTTGCAAAAAAACAAAAGAAACACTTTTTTTTTTGAAAAATCATAAGCCTGTTAAGGTGATGCCGAAGTCGTATAGGTGCAACAAAGATAGCACTAACGATGCATCAACGAGTGCGAGAAAGACAACACAAGATTGACTTCGGCATTACCTCAAAAATATGCAATGGTTAGCCCTGAAAAGGGCCGATTTCTGTCTTTTAGACTACTGTACTCTTCTAATTCACTCTTCTTAAGTCAGTATCGATTAGCCGCATCTAATGTATGATTTAGCAAATATGAAGTCAAATGTTTAATATTTTGGTGATGTCGAGCGTATTCTAAAGACCGAAAAATACTAGCAACGTGCGCGCAATAACTTTTTGCAACGCGCATACAAAAGCGTGGTTTCATCTCCTGAAATGCAATCTCTTCTCGCGGAAGATGGAGTACGGTGGCATTTCATTTCTCCGGCCATCCCTCATTTCGGTGACATGTGGGAAGCCTAAGTTAAATCTGTTAAATATCATTCGAAACGCGTTCTTAAAGATCGCCACCCTTTCTTTAACAAACTCCGAGTTTTCCGACCCCGGGCATTTTTTGATAGGTCATTCATCTCCAGCAGAGCCTGCGCCGTCGTTACTTGATTTTTCCGCAACGTCGTTGTCTCGTTGGCAACAATATAGACGATTTCAGAGTCATTTTGGGTTGCTTGGTCCTCGGATCATATAAGGTCTCTACAGCGGCGTTCAAAGTGGCGCCTTTCTCAGAAGGACATTAAAGTCAGTCAAATTGTTTAGATGGTTGAGCCAGATTATCGCCCGGCTAAGTGGCCTCAAGCCCGAGTCGTTAAATGTTTTCCTATTGAGGACGACCACATGCGAGCCGTTGAAGTACGCACTGAGAAGTCTACTTATGTGCGTCCGATAGTCAAATTAGCCTTGTTACCAAGAGCCGATATTATCACTCCTCATTCGTTTTACATTTGTTTACTGCTATGCTGCGTTTGTTTTGTATGAACTTTACGATCAAATTTGACTTGGCGCCAAGTTTGTTCTATGGAGCTTAAAAAAATCAGAACCAACATATTTAATTTATATTCTTGAAAAAATGCGCCTTTTATTTTGTTCCAAATAGCGAATTTTGTGTCTTCTTTTCACTATTTCACACAAGCAACATGGCTCACGTTATTACACCGCATAGAACTTTGTTCCTTGACAACGGTCTCGCAACGGGGGAGAGAATGTTTGATTATCAAAATCACCAGATATCGCTATTCTGGACCGATATCGTTGCCGTTATGCTGTCTGTCATTTAGCGTGCCCTGCTTTGAACCTTCATGGCCTTCGAGAATGGCGCCACTCGCCTGTTCGTCGTAGCATGGAGCACCAACGCTGAACCAGAAGTCTTACCCGTGGTGGTCATTTCCCGTAGAGGAGCTATTTTTCGTTTTCGTCAATATCGAAAAGATAATCTATTGCAATTTAGATAGTTTTGTGTATCAGCTATCGCTGTCGATTAGAGGTCCCTATTGAGTGATGTTTTTCAGTAAATGAGTCTCTCCGCACTCTGAAAAATGATCGAATTGCAGCGAGCGCCATTTCTACTTGGCGCTAATCAGATTGAAATAACCTGAAATAGCATTGACTCAATCCGGAATATGCTTGCTGCAAAATACTGTCGTATTACCGCGAACTATTGTTATCTTAGAGGGAAATCGATTTTCTAATTGCCTTCGACTGTTTCGAAAAGTACGAGGCCATGGCTACAGCACACTTCGGACAGAAGATATCGAGATTTAGATGCGACAACGGTAGAGAGTATCTTTAAACGGAAATGCAGAGGCACCTGGAGGAAAAAGGAATCCGGTATGAGTTCACAATCCGTCATACGCCACAGTAAAATGGCGTTGCGGAGATGATGAACCGGACGATCCTGGAGAAGGCGAGATGTATGCTACTCGGGACGAACCTCGGCAAGATGTACTGGACGGAAGCGGTGCTCTCTGCGGTATACCTGATCAATCGTTCGCCCACCAACGCCTTGCCAGGAGTAGTGCCGGCGGAATTATGGTTTGGAGAACGACCGGACTCAAAAAAGTTGCGAATTTTTGGCTGCCGCGCGTATTTCAAGATACCGAGTGCGCTGGTCAGCGGGAAATTTGACTCGCGCACTATGAGCTGCTACCTGGTTGGATATTGTGCGAATGGGTACAGGCTGCTTTCATTAGAGGACCATAAGATTTACTTCGTAAGGGATTTAATCTTTGACGAGACAACACTGCCAGCACGAGAGACTTCAGCGGATTTTTATCAGGACGGCAACGGGCGCTGAAGAAGGAGGACATAGTGAGCACTAAGAGAAGGAAAGTATCTCCAGGATTACGTCGTCTTCGCCCTCAACGCCGAGTGCTTCGTGGACGATGTGCCCGAGAGCTACCAAAACATCGCCGAACGAGAAGATGCTGACAGGTGGTACAAAGCCATCGAGCCGTAGATCCAGTCGCTCGACGAAGCCGGAACCTGGGAACTGGCAACTCTGCCACCTAGGCGGAAGGCGATTGACAGCCACTGGGTCTTCAAGGTCAAGCAAGACGAAAAGGGCAATGTGGCGCAATACAAGGCCAGACTTGTGATCAAAGGTTGTGCTCAGAGGAGAGGCTTTGACTACGACGAGACGTACGCGCCGGTAGCCAGACTCACCACCCTGGTGATACCAGACACCGCTTTCAGTCATAAACCACCAAAACCTTTATACTAGGCAGCTGGACGTAAAGAATGCCTTCCTTCACGGAGATCTACAGAAGGAGATCTATATGAAGCCGCCACCAGGTGTCATCATACAGCCCAACCAAGTCTGTCGACTTCGGAAAACCCTCTACGGACTCAAGCAGGCTCCCAGAGCCTGGAACAGTAAATTCCACTATTACATCACGAGCATAGGGTTCTCACAATTGAAGTTCGACCACTGTATCTACCAACTCCAGGAAGGAGACAGAAAAGTCTATCTACTGATCTACGTGACGATGTGCTCCTTGCAAGCGATGACGAGAAGCTACTTCTAGACGCGTCAATGAAACTTGGTCGTGAGTTCCGCATAAACGATCTGGGTCAACTCAAATTCTTTCTTGGCATAAAAGTCGAGAGAGATGCACGAGGTATGTGGCTCAGTCAACCAACCTACATTTAAAACTTGCCGCAGCGATTCGGCATGGAGGACAGCAAGGGCATCAATACTCCGATGGAGCCGAAACCTCCGTGTGAGTTGGAGTCAGAGTGCGTCATCGAGACCAGGCCTTACTGAGAGCTCGTTGGGTGCATTATGTACCGATGAGATCCACCAGACCAGACCTGAGCATGGCAATAAACTTCTTCAGCAGGTTTCAAAGCAACGCAACAGAGGCATAGTGGGTAGGACTCAAGCGCATCTTGCGCTACTTACAAGCAACCAAGACCTATTGCTTGCACTACCTCAACGATGAGTACGTGGCTCTGGCGAACGCAGACACTGAATTCTTGTGGCTGAGAGGCTTACTCCGAGAGCTGGGGCTTCACCTTAACAGTCCAGTGCCCATCTAGGAGGACAACCAGGCGTGCATCCACCTGATCAAGCGATGGGATCATCGCAGATTGAAGCACATTGACGTGAAATACAACTTCACGAGAGAGAGAGAGAAAAGCTTTTTCGTAGTCCCTATTTCAAGTTTAGTTCTTTCATTTTGAATTCTTTGTTTTGATATAGATGTATTTTTGTTCTAAATTTGAGCCTTTGAAAAATGTTAATAATTAACTGTATTCATCTGTGTATTTATATGTAACATTACGTTTGCAAAAATTTTGTATTATTCTCGTTCACATTTTGATTAAGGAGAAGTGTAAATAGGGCAATCAAAGTGTAGCTATCGACATTGCCGACGAGATTTGCAATGTATAGAGTCATTTACTTTTTAGCCACCAGGTTTAATTTTGAATTTTCAACTGTTTCCTGTCTTGTTCGGCTTCACGTGAACTGTGTGTTTCTCACGAAGGTTTTATGTTGTGAATAAAGTCACCAAGTGAACGGGAGAACTCCGAATAATTTATTTCTAAACCTGCCTCAACAATATCATAATAATTATGTTTATGATTGAAATTATATTTCCGTGGCCCCTACAAGACCTTACCTTCGTAAGAGGAGAGAGCACTTAGTCGAAAGACCGTTGTACTCCATAACCGCAACACGTTCAGTGTTTATTGTAGCTCACTGCTTGAAAGAAGCCCAGGTCCTCTTCAAGGCTAAGCTTTTGCACTTTATTTGATTTAAAAGAAGTGTATTGACATATCTTCTTTACTTCCCATCACATTTATAACACATTGGCGAATTCCTTTTCTCAATGGTAAATTGCACTGAGAGAAATATGGACGAATGACTCGTTTGTCTGACACGACTAAGTCGTTAATCGTAAAATTCCATCTTAAAAATGTTAATAAACAACTAAGTAGTTTGTCACCAATGATCTGGTCGTGTGGCCACACGACTTTTTCATGTGAGCCACATTACTTAGTGTGTAAAAAATTTCTGTCACTGTCCTTATACTTTTTCTGCTTGAAGGCAGTAGTTTTTTTTATGTTTCTCTTGGGGTTTTTAGTTCTCCCAGTAAGATCTTAGCAGTTCTGCACTTATCTATCCTGGACCATTCCTGGTTTTGCTGTTTGTGCAAACTCTTTTTCAGTATGTTCAATTTCTCTTGGTAAGGAATACTTACAAGTCGCTCCTGGGGCAACTCAAAGTGAGCGCCCGCTTTTGCTAACTTATTTGCTCTTTTGTTTCCTTTCAGACCCTAATGTTCCGGAATCCAGATCAGTATCCCTGATGACCTAGGTCATCAGTATCCCTGATGACCTTGGACGTGACAGTGCTGCACGATAGGGCTTTCAGTGCCGCTTGACTGTCTGTACATATCAATATGGTTTCTTTCCGTATGTCGCTTCTTTTCATGACTGTGGCACATAGACACATTGCCAGAACCTCAGCCTAAAAGACAGTATTGTCTGCATATAGTCCGACGGAGGTTTCATTACTTCGTCGTGGCCCACAGAAGCCAGCGTCAACTCTGTCCTTCATCTTGGAGTCGTCTAAGAACCATATTCTTGTTTTGGTTCCATATTATTATTCCAGTCTTCTCTAGTGGAAAAGTGTACTCTTAAGCGCTGCCCCTCTAAAAGGATTAGTTTAATCTTATAATCTTGCTGTTCCTCTCTTAGGATTGCAAACTTACCTTTGAAAAGTTTGGACAAATCATTTTTCTATCTCTTCATTTGACCCAGACATTTGAGTCTGTAGGCGGCTCTCATTGCTGTGTGTCTAACTACCAATGAAAGGTGTGATACGTCCGATAAGGCCTTAAGTACTTCTGTAGGAGTGCTTCTTCTCACTTAACAGATACTTCTCAGGAAATGCTTGAATTCTCTGAAGTTGTTTACTTGCTGTTACCAGTTCAGCTCTTTTCCACTACACCAAGGCGGCATAGCAGACTCTGGGCAAGATTGTGACGGTGTAAATTCATAGCAGATGTCTTAGACTTAGTCCCCATCTCAGTCCGATGGCCCTTTTACACTACCAGAAGGTTGTAACAGCTTTCTAGTTTACTGTCAAGAATGACTCCTAATATATATTTATTTTTCTCTGCATAATCAACTCGTCTGATTCCAATTGTAAATTTTCTAAGAGATTTCGAAAATAATTATTTTAACAAATGTGGGTTTTTGCTAAAATTTTCGGAAAAAATTTTATCAGAGAATTCAATTCTTTAAACTCTTCTATTCATGAAGACATACAAAAATGATATATAATTTGGTTTTCCGTTTTCTTAATGATTTTGTTCGTCCGTATCGAATGACGAAGGTAGTCAATTCATATAACTGCTATTTTTCACTTTTTTCACTAAAATTTTACGGAAAATTAATATAAATCCGTTGACTCATCGTTTTTATTATTATATTCAAACAATCAAATGATTGTTTATGATATTGTTTGGAATTCATTTTTGTTTTTTATTCTGCAATTCAAAAATGGTTTTCTGGAGAAAAAATTGATTTTTTTTTGTCATCATATATAAATTATCGAACATTTAAAATATAAAAAAAAGCAAGAAAAATGTTGTTTATGCACGTCCAAACGTGGGTAGGATACCATAATATCCAAATCATAATGTCCAAGAACTTTTATGTTCAACTAATTTGTCAAAGATTCCTTTTACTTTTGACCTATTTCTTAAATTTTCCGAATTGTCAACTTTAAGCTGTCAAGTTTGGATGTCAAAATGTCGGATACTTCAGAAGATTTACAGTACTGTTTTATTGAACTTATCCCAAACAGCAGGAACGAGAACTTTTTGAATATTTACAATTACTTGTACACGAAAAAATCAGGAGATACAAATGGAACAATTTACTGGTGGTGCAGGAAG
This sequence comes from Trissolcus basalis, assembly GCA_025266255.1. Classification (NCBI taxonomy): domain Eukaryota; kingdom Metazoa; phylum Arthropoda; class Insecta; order Hymenoptera; family Scelionidae; genus Trissolcus; species Trissolcus basalis. The sequence goes on from JAAMPD010002479.1 coordinate 14,506, forward strand.
CGAGATAAATGTGGTGCTTTGGCTCGGACTAAAAATTTTGGTATCAATATACACTCAAAAAAAAATTCGAGCTGAAGCCAAGTTCATCGAGAGCTTACAAGAAATTGACTCATTTCAAGCAATTCAGACTAGAATTGAGTCTTTTTGTACGCTCAGCCTAAGTTCAATATTTGCTTAAAGAATATGTCTTAATA
>JAAMPD010002480.1:0-14692 GCA_025266255.1 Trissolcus basalis
AGGTTGAGCGGTCAACTCGAGGGGATATTTTGATTTTTTTGAAGAGTTGCTGGAAACATCAGGTAAAATGATTAGTCTGGATGAGCTGAAAGCTCATGAAAATGCCGATTCTGTCAAGCTGTGGCTTGAAAAAAGTGATTCGTGGGGTGTGTTACATTTCGCGCGGAAACTCGGTTTGAATTCAAGCGGGCCGTTTAGTGAAGTGATTGCGCGGTTAGTACGTTATTTCGAACAGGAAGTTTTGGGACTTTCGGACGTGTTGCTCGAGGAAGATCTCGATTACGGGGACGAAAGTGAGGATGAAAGCGGGTCGCGTCGTGCGGGTAAAACTTCGGTCGGATCGAACCGCGAATCGGAGCTCGGTTCGAATTCGGCGTCGGTTAACCTCGCCGACGTGACACAGTGCGCACGCCCCGAAAAAGAAATTCCGCGCCGACACTTACGATTTGAGGAACGGGTCGACGTGAGTGAGCCAACTATGGGGGATAAAACGGAAGATAGGCCGTGGAGAGTAATGTCGCGATTAAATTCAACCGCGTTTGGGGAAAATTCAATTCGACCAGATCGAATCAGTCCGTTAAATGAAGCAGCGGGTTTTTCCAGTGGCCGCTTTAATCGACTTAGTGACGTTTCGTTGAGTGCAACTGATTTGTTGAGCACTCATCGGCGTAGAGAAATTTCAAGTTGCGCGGAAAATAGTTTCTCGGGCATTCGTGATCCAAGACGCGTAATAAATAGCTGGAATCTGAAATTCTCTGGCGACATGTCACGTGATGACTTGTCGGCAGAAGAATTTCTGATCACTATAGAAGAACAACGTAGAGGCACCGATATAACGGATCACGATATGCTCGAGGCACTACCGGCTTTATTCGAGGGTGTAGCTTTGCGTTGGTATCGTTTGGAGCATTTACTCTGGAGATCTTGGGCGGATTTCGAAGATCATTTTTGCACTTATTTCGGCGACGACAATTACGATCAACGTGCGCGTGAGGATTTGCATAACCGAACCCAAGCTCCAGGGGAACCAATCGGGACGTATTTAGTTTGGATCCGGTACATAATGCGTTTCGTGCGCCCGGTTCCAACTATACGGGAACAACTTGATCTAGCTTATTCGAATTTGCATCCGGAATACAAGATGCAAATAGGCCGCGAAACTTTTTCGAATTTTTATGAACTAGAGTCGTTGGGAAAAATACGAGGCGTGTAAACGCTCATGCGCCACATATCGGCCACCGTTGCGAACGTCAACGTCGATACTTCCTGAGTCTGCATATGCAGCTCACCCTAGACAACGATCAGGATTTTCTATTTATACTCGGCGAGTTTCAGGTCGATTGTTGGGAGGTCAGCGAAGTGCTGCGATAGTGGAAGACACGCAAGAGTGCACCACTAGTTAGCAGGCCAGACCACCTGGCATAGAGATCCCCGGCACTCATCGGCCAGGCACTTCATCTGCCACCCCAGGGTCGGAGCAGGTCGACTCAAAACCCCCAGGTATAGCAACTTTTGTGAAAAAGGTTAAAGGAAAGTCAAGAGGACGGGACAGTTGTTCAAATTCGCCTCGAAATGTAGTTGAAACACCGGTAGCGGGTACTTCCGCTCAACGAGATAACCCGAGTCAGAAAGTAGGTCCTCAGGGTGAAGTGAGCTTTCCATATCCCTGTTGGAATTGTAAAAAGATAGGTCATCGTTTTACTGAATGTAAAGATCCGTTGCGATTATTTTGTTTCGGGTGTGGTAAGGAAGGCGTTAGGAAGACAGAATGTGATCGTTGTAGAAAGAAGTTAGGTCCGAAGAAGAGCGGTCAAAGTGATTAGCACGAAGTGAGCCACACGTCTAGGAAAATTGATTCATGTGAGGGAGCCACTCTTTCACGAGTGGAGTCGGAGGAAAATGAATCAGATTCCGAAGCTGACTTCAAGGCGTGTGGGGAACTTAAACTCGGTCACACAGATATATGTTTTTATATCGAGGTTAGGTTGAACAAAAGAAAAATTAGGTTATTGTTAGATACGGGTTCCACTCATTCATATTTAGGTCCTCGTGGTTATGAAATTGTAAATCAGCCACTCATCCGGAATAAAAGGAACTTGTTCGTCAGTATGGCGAATGGAGAAAGAGAACGAATTTTAGGGATTTGTAAACTCAGGTTGGAATTTGCAAGTTTAAGTTTCTTAACAAAGTTTAGAGTAGTAAAATCACTAGATTATGATGGAATTTTAGGAATGGACAATATTTTACAAATGAGACTACGCATAGATTTTAGCAAAGAGTATTTAAGTTTAGAGCCAGCTGCAATAGATATTTTAAATAATGACTCAGTCAACGCCCTTATAGAAAGTTCCTGTGCTAGTTTACAAGAATTAACAATAGATGAAAAAAAATTTTAGAAAAGAAACTTGATGAGCTAATTCCACCAGAACAACCGAAACTTGGCACGACCCATCTGGTCACGCACCACCCAGCTATTAAACAAAGTGCATACGAGGTTTTCCCAAAGACCGAGAAAAGATGTACGAAGAAGTGGAAAAGATGTTAGCAAACGGAATCATAGAGCCTTTAGATAGCGACTGGGCGAGTCCGGTCGTTATGGTTAAAAAGAGTGATGGTAAATATCGTTTTTGTGTGGATTGTAGAAAATTAAATGAAGCCACTAAAAAAAATGCTTACCCACTTCCAAAAATTCAATCGATTTTAGACAGGTTGGGTACTGTAAAATATATAACAACTTTAGATCTAAGTCAAGCTTATTTTTAAATCCCTTTGGATGAAGAAAGACAAAAGCTGACTGCATTTACAGTTCTTGGTCGGGGTCTTTTTCATTTTGTTAGAATGGTCTTTGGTTTAACGAATGCTCCAGCCACTTTTCAGCGTCTCATGGACCGACTCATAGGCGCTGAATTAGAACTCTACGTGTTTTGTTATCTGGACGATATTATTATCATCACAGAAACATTTGAAGAACATATGGTACAACTAGAAAAGGTTTTAAAGAGAATTCAAGCCGCGGGGTTAACAATAAATAAAAAGAAAAGTCACTTTTGTGTTAACGAAGTCGAATATCTTGAGTTTGTTGTAAATTCAGACGGGTTAAAAATAGATACTGAAAAATAGAGCTAATCGTAAATTACCCGGTTCCAGATAGATTAAAGCAACTCAGAAGATTTTTAGGTATGGTATCATGGTATCGTCGTTTCATTAGCAACTTTTCGGGACGCGTTGAAGATTTGTTAGTTTTACTTCGCACAGGCAAAAGTTGGCACTGGGGTCCAGACCAGCAAAGAGCCTTTGAAGATGTTAAGTCAGAATTAACTCACGCACCTATTTTAGCTTGTCCGGATTTTAGTCAACCGTTCGTCTTGCAAACGGACGCGAGTTATTATGGCCTCGGGGCCGTCTTAACGCAAACGTTGGAAAGGCAGGAACGCGTGATCGCATTCGCGAGTAAAACTATGAGTAAAGCCGAAAGAAATTACACCGTCACTGAAAAGGAATGTCTCGCGGTCATCTGGGCGATACGCAAGTTTCGTTGCTACTTAGAGGGATATCACTTTACGGTAATTACTGATCATTCGAGTTTGAGATGGCTACATAACCTTAAAAACCCGACAGGAAGATTATCGCGATGGGCACTCGAGTTAATGGGGTACGATTACGAGATAATACACCGAAAAGGGGCACTCAACCATGTCCCTGACGCGTTATCGCGAATGTATGAGTCTACCGAAGTTCTTTCAGCCGTGGAAGAAACAAAAGCGGTTGATATGTGGTACGCCAACCAACTGGAGAAGGTACGTAACTTCCCAGAAAGGTTTCCAAACTGGCGAATAGAAAACGAGCAACTATTTTACCACCGCCCGGATCCTGTATTGGAACAAATCATAGAGGATCTAGACGCGTGGAAAGTAGTTGTTCCAAAAAGCAAAAGAATAAAGGTACTTCAAGAATGTCATGACCAGCCAACCTCAAGTCACTTAGGTGTTGAAAAATCGTATTCTCGTTTAGCTTGTGATTACTATTGGCCTGGTATGATTCGCGATGTAGTCAAGTATGTAAAGTCTTGTGGCACTTGTCAGGCCACTAAATCGGAACAGTCGGGGAAAAAGGGTCAAATGGGTTTGAGAAATATTGAAACTCCTTGGTCAGTTGTATCGGGAGATATTATGGGACCTTTTCCTCGAAGCAAAACAGGTTTCGCCTATCTTTTGGTGTTTCAGGATTTATATACGAAATGGGTAGAATGTATTCCACTTTGGAAAGCCACGGGGAAAACAATTAGGGAAGCTTTTGAGAAGCATCTAGCATTTCAGTGGGGTATTCCGGAAGTGTTTTTGACTGACAACGGTACTGAGTCCAAGAATAAAGATATTTCTGCTATAGTAGATGAGCTAGGGATTAAACAGGTTACGACTCCACCTTACTGGCCTCAAGCCAACCCAACGGAACGGTCGAATAGGACACTCAAACAAATGATAGTCGCCTTCATTGAAGACGATTATCAGTAATGGGACATTCACATTCCAGAGTTGAAGTTTGCTATCAATTCAGCAATAAATAAATCGACAGGTTTTACACCCGCGTTCGCGAACTTCGCACGTCAATTGCGAGGGGTAAGGGCACTTAGGGCCGAGAGTAGGGCTGATTTGAAGAGGGAACCTGTTGACTTGGGTGTTTGGACAGATCGAATGAGGAGATTGCAACATATTCACGATCTGATGTATCGACACATAGGTGAATCCGCGCTCAGACAAGCTCAGTATTACAATAAGAGCTAGCAAGCCACTGGGTTTAAAGTAGGGGATCGTGTCTGGCGAATTCGAATTCGCCGCAAAAGTCGCCGGTACGACCCGGGCGATTTCGTGCCACCGATGGGAGTAGAGGAGGTGAAGCCTCCGAAACCACTCCACCCCATCGTCCGAACCCTGGAGGCCAGGAAGGCGGCCATGACGGTGGAGGAGAGGTTCCCCCACTGCTTCGGCAGAGCCGAGGGAAGAGAGGTTCCAGATCCGGGTGTAACGTCGAGTTCCCCCCCTCTTCCCTCGAGCCTGGACGGAGCCACGTCCCAGAGGGGTCTGTTGGTGGTGCCCCTTCCCCCTCCACCGAAACCACGTCCCCGACGTCCGCAAGGGCCCAGCCCAGCTCCGAAGTCGCCGAAGCCCCAAGACGTGGTCGCGGACGACCACGCCGAGAAGCCACGCTATTCGGAGGCAGTGCTCCGGAAGTTCCCCTTCCTCCGGAAGAACCTGCCGGAGAACCACCCCTCCGAAGAGGACCGGGAAGGCCCCGCAAGAAGCGGCGAGGACGACCGCCGCGCTCCACCGGCCCCGTTGGAGGAAGACTTCCGGTTCCTCAAGGTGGTGAGTCCGGAGTGCCCTCAACTTTTTTTTAGCAAAGACATAACTGAAAAGGTACTGTACGGAATGAAGCTCCATTGCATCCACGAAGGGGTAGTGTTATCACTACTCTACGTATGAACGTTTACCGTTCATTAAGATCGATTCGGGCACCTGTAAACGCCGGGCACTCGCAGGATACTCCGCAGGCACTGTTTGGTCTCCAAGTAGATACACAACGGTGACCGTTCATGGAGATTGATTTGATCTCGAGTACTTGCAAGATACTCGGCGGAATTCGTTCGGACAGCAAATAAAGTCTCTTAATTCACTTCAAATTATTATTTCAATTATAATTTCTTATTGTCATCATCGATAATAATCGAATTGTTGTTGTAAATGTTGTCTCTAAAATTTATTGATTTATTTAAGACATTTTGACTCTTAACTACTTAGATCCTGATCCTGAATACTATTTCATCAACCAAGGTATGGTGTCATTATGAAAAATGCCCTGGGACAAAAACCTTGTTCATCGGTATGCGATAGTTACTCTAAATCTAACTTTCAATAACGTTATTTATTAAGCACACTTGTAAAGTGAAGTGCAATTTTTCCATGACTGATTGCATTTGCAGGTTATTTTTTACAATTAGTTAGTGAGCATTATTTGTACATTTATTCATAACTTTGAATTTTATCATAATTTTTCATCAAATTTATTTCAATTCATTTCCAAACTTGACGTTTTCATAACCATCATTTGTCAACGTCAAAAAATATTGTTTTGTTTTCCAAAACTACATTTTCAATTATGTAGTTGTTTTTATTTGCTGATTAAAAATCTAAGATTGCGTTTCCATGAAATCTGTTATTGTAACTTTGTTTAGAATTTCGAAACTCATTCGTCGTCTAACTCGTGTCCGACTTTTTCCGGACACTCTGTATGTGCGCATGACCGCAAAATTTAAGTTCGCTTACGATATCACTAGAACTCTATCCTCAACACATTCTCTGATTCAAACATCGGAAATATCAATTAAAAGTAATCACCAAAATATACCCGATAGAATCACACATCAGTTCCAAGTCACACGCAGCCTGTATTTTATATTCGAAGATTGTAACACGGATAGAAAAACATTGTAAACTGCGAAGCATAACCTCAAACACAAAATTTTTCCCCAAATTGCAGAAAAATTTTTTATCGACGAAACATTTTTTACTGAATTCTGACTAAATTTTGCTACGATCATAGTTATATTTTGTAGGAAGCTTAACCGTCCGCGCTTTGGTAAGAATCATAGTAAAATTCGATGCTGTATTTTTATTCGTGTAATAATAAAAACATATGTATCTATATCTTAACACTAGAACTCACTCGTTCTTTCTATCTTTGTCTTGAATCTGCTCCGTCCTTCTAGTGTTAACATAACATTGTTTCAAACAAACCAAAACCTCACATAGAAAAAATTATGATGGACTATTCATCGATCCCATATGAGAAATTCCCTAGTAAACTAAAGAATTGCAGGGTGCGAATGCAAATGGATATATTATATACATCGTATAGCACTTGACATGCGTCAACTTCCTCATCAGCTGCTCTTAAAGGCGTCCTATTAGATTAAATTTAAAAAGCTATAGGATGGACCAGGCATGCAAAATGGTTTGCGCAATTTCATAATCAGAACAATTATTGACGCCGAAGAGTTTAGTAAAAATGTAATATTTTCCTGAATGATATAGTTTACATTTAAAAAACATTGTAAATAGTAGAGCAAACCTTACCGTTATTTTACGTACCAAAGATTGATTCTATAATCAATCCAAAATTGTTTATATTTTGTATTTTTTATAGAGTATTTCCTGCTAATAAAATTATTATCATTATTATTATAAATATAAAACGAAGCGCGCTTTACAACTACAATCAAATTTCTACTTATTTGCTTTTAGACTTTAAACTACTGACATATTTGAGGACAAGTTAATAACATGAAGTGTGTGTGATATTTTTATTACTATTGTATTATTATTATTTTTATGTCATTCGGTAAGTTCGTTTGATTAAATAATTGATCTCGAAATTAATTTTCTAAATACTCCTGTTGTGAGATTTTCGAGTTTTTTTACAGAATTGTCGGACGTTACACAAAATAATGATATATTATGGATAAAAATTATTGTTGTTTAACGTTTTTTTTTTTTTTTTTTTTTTTATTTCTATAGTTTCGTCAAATTTACTTGAAAAGCGAATAAATGTCACGAATTATAGATTTCAGATTTCTATCAATTAGTTGATAGAAATAACAGTAACATGTAATATGACAATATATCTCCTAAAGATTGATAATGGAAGTCATACGTAGATGATTGCAAATTGATGTATTCCGATAATGTAATTGTCGTTATCGAAAGAGTGGAGTTTTGACAATGTTTATAGAATATTATTTAATGCGATACACCTCGAGTCCGGGTCAATACAAAAAGTTTTCATAAACGTATCCTAAGGGCACAATGTGTGGTTATGAAGCTAGGGGTGGTAGTGGCAACCTGTATTGCAGACAACGGCTAATCAATGCGCTTCAAGCGCACGCAGTCCAGGATCTTTCATGATGGACAGCGGCGGCCGCGGGCTCCAACGAACTAGCGAGCAATTTACTCTCCCCTTGCAAGTTTTGGCTTTGTTTATACGTACATTGCTTGTTGTGTATCGCAGATGCGAAAATAAATTGCCGAATTATGTTTTTACCCAACGATCAACCTGACGCACGTCATGCTCGAATTTCTATTCTTTGCACGTGAAATGCACTTTTTTTACAGACAATCATTGCGTTATTTTATAAATATTAAAGTTATTTCAACTTAAGTTTTGAACACTCAGTGAATTTTGTTATTCTAAACTATATATAAATTCATTTTTTCTGTTCGTTGAATTAGTCATTTTCGATTACTATTTTCTTTGCCCAAATAAGAATAATTTTTTCAGCATGTTACACTATTCGTTAAAAATAAAAAAAACTCTATGCTATTGATTCACAACATATTATTTTTATTTGAAAAATTTACTGTTCAAAGATTTGTTGAAATATTTTCTAAAATTGTTATCGCATTTTGAAGAATAAAACACACAATTAACTCTCTGCTATTCAATAAAATTGAATGAAATATACAAAATAATACCAATCTCTTGAGTTGAATTTTTCAAATGCAATTGGACTTTTTCCAATTTTCAAACCTACTTGCTTTTTTTTAATTTAATTTTTACAATAAATGAATATTTCCGATTATTTTTCCCACAATATTTAATAGACCATTTTTTTAATTTTTGTTAATGTCGCACTGTTGACCGCTCTTTCTTATGCTGCCTATATAAGAATAAATTTAGCAATTGGGGAATTGTTTAAAAAATTTTTTTTATTTCAATCAATTAAAAATAAATTTAATCCATTCTATGGTTTAAAGTCGTTTGCAGAAAGTATGTGGAGTACACTTGACACGTAAAAACTTTATTCTTTTACTTGCATACTAAATTCTGGTAAACAAATGATTTTCTTTTCATTTTATATAATAAGAAACATGTTCAGCGTAACTCTTTTTTTCTGTCAAATAATAACTTTTCTCAACTTGATCAACAATCATTATTTTTCATGGATTATTTTTCAAAGTTCACTAGGGTTTCAAATGAGATTGAATTGGATTTGTTTTTATTAAATCCAATATTTACGAGATATAATGAAATCACGTTAAAAAAATATCGACATGAAGAATTTGAATTAAAAAAAACAATACCACTGATTGAAACTACTTTTGTTTTTTTTTTTTCTATATAGATAGATGTGCTTGGTTCATTCCTTATTATATGATGAAGGTTGTTATATTCCAGATTTGCGAACAAAAAATTAGTATCAAAATTAGCACATTCAATTTTATTCTACAATGATATGATTATTTATAGAGTCACACATGTCGTAAAAAAATTGAATGTCCTCCCAGGCAGGCTTCGCGTGAAACTTTCCGAATTTAGTGAAGTGCAATAATGGAAATCCGAAAATTGAATATTTTGATTGAATTTCATAGTTTGATCTGTGTCGAATTAATGCAGAGAGATTAATTTTGCTAACAGAAAAAAATAAGAGAAAAATCGTTCTCGCAAAATCTATATTAAATAATAATGATTTTTTCATGTAATGTAGCGGCGAAATTGAATTCGTCGTCATGAACATTTTTATTATATACGAATGGATATATTGGTCTGTCTGTTCATTGGTTTTTGCCGGACATCCTGAAGGCATATCACGGCAGTCAGGCAGATTCGAACATAGCCCAGCACGGCAGCAACAGCAGCATCAGTTTTGAAAAACGAACGTCGTAGCCTGGCCGTGTGTATTTGTTCTCTTTTTTTGTTTTTAATCTGATGTGCTCTCGAAGCTGTTTATCTGTCCTTTTCTCCGCTTTTTAATTCGTCCAGTATTTCGTGATCGCTCGAATGTTAATTTTCCACAAGCAGTGATGCCGCATGCCCTGCGGGCATAGACGTCGATGATATCCGAGAGAGTTAATACACGAATACGTCGCTAAAATTAAACGAATGCACTTTCACGAGAGTTTGCTGTTACTGCTGCTACCGTTTGCATCCCTTTTGAATACCGCTATGTATAGAATTTAACATTGCCTTTTTTACCAGTTATCTCCCTCTTAATGTAAGCTGTTACCTACCTCTCTTGGCCACTTACTAGTTGACTTTTTTCTTGTTCTCTCACAAAAAATTTGACACAATTTTTTTGTTTAAAATTTGGTAAACATTCTTTTCTTGAATAATTTTTCCTTCTTCTAACTTATGACATTATTTTTCTCTTCATTTATACTCCACCTGGAAAAATGCATTTTTAACTTGAAACACAATATGATTTCGAATTCTTTCAAATTGCAGGCACAATTTTAATTACATATCAAACAGAATTTTCCATAGTTTGTACATATCAGTTCAAATAATTCGGAATTTGAACAGCTGAAATGAAATCGGCGGATCGTTTATTTTTGGTCTAGCACATTATAGAAAAGCGGGCAGAATTAAATTCAGCTTTAAAATGGACAGGTTTCATATTGAGCTGTTATACTAATATCGCTGCTGGCGCGTTTAAATCCTGGGTGGCTTTATTGGCGCAAGATGGAAACTTAGATGGCTATTATTTGAATGACTCGGCCACGGACTGGGCTGAATAAACCAAAAAGATGAGAAATAAACTAAACGTGCCAAAGTTTGCCTTGTATAACGCAAAAATTGTTGAGGAAATTGGATTTTCTGAAAGTACCTGGACTGCTTCACATGATTACCTGTTTTACTGATGGATTTTCAAATCGTCTTTCTCGCCTCCACCTATCGTCCACCTTTCTTTATCGGCTTTTTCTATTTTATAGCCCTTGGGGACACTTTTTTCTTGGTCCAACTGTATGCGATATCTCTTTGTCACGTTTACCAAGTAATCCGGTTTTATAAGCATTTTCTTTAAACGAGTTGATTTGTCATAATTCTATATTTGTGTACACATGAGCTCGTTTTGCCATTGTATTATTAAATACAGACTAGATTATGTAGTTGTGCGCGTCATGCATAGAGGTATATGCAGAAACAGTACGAGCGTCGATCAAAACCAATCCCAAATCTCGTACACCTGAGATGCCTACGGCGTTCGCAACATAAAGGTACTAGAACGGAACAAGATATCATTACTTCTCTTTTTCTTATCATTGCTATACCTGAGTAGTCCCGTGAATATCAGTGAGCATTTACTGACAAATATTTTTCTTCTATCTAAGCCTTAGTTTCTTGTTTTCTTTTTCTTTTTTATTTTGTGTATTTCTTTGCTCTCTGATTTTTTGCCTCAATATTTAAATTAACATTGTTTTTTTTTTCATTGATTTTTCACTATTTTTGGATGATCTGATCACCAAATCTATGAATATCATATCCAAGGAAGATACACTGCTTTTCCTCTGGTCAATTGTTTCAGCGATACATGCGAGGTAGAACTATCTCACTTAACGGAATAAAAACTTTTCATTTTCAAAAATATGACTTCTTGGACATAAAAGAATATTCTTCTCTAAACGTTTTTTGTCTTTAATGATATACTATTGTACTAAAATTATTAGATACAAAAAAAATTATTTAAATTTTTATTTTTATTGACTTACAGAAACTCTATAATAGTCGCATGATATTTTCGATGGCATAATTTTTTATGTTTATGAGAAAGATTGAAGAAGAATCCGTTATCATAATTGGAAAAAAACATCTGCAAGCTGCAATGTTAATAGTAATATAGTCAGCTATAGGAAATTAGAAATATATACCGATATAAAAGTAAGGTCTAACTCTGAGAGACATCATACTAAACTTTTGATGATAAAATCATCTGACTATCAATTCCAAAGAGACTGACTTATATCATGATATTGAATGTACGAACAGAGCAGTATACTCTTGGAAAGCACAGCTGTGCTAGACGGATTTAATTGCCAAAGTCAGTCTTTAAAGGCAGATGCAAATGAGTCGTAAAATTCTATACAAGCTGAAGCTGCGTTTACGACCGCCCAAACTTCATCTTTCTCTCTATCGCTACTTGTCTTTATACTTTTATTTCTTTTGTCTGCCATCTCAAATTTCTAATAGATCATTTTCTTCGCGCTTTTTCCTCCTCGCAATTTTCCTTTCCCTGATATATACCGACAACCGGGCTATCTATTAATTTAATTTTTCATTCACCATTTTAATGACAAGCCGTCTGGAAAGAAATAATTGATGTTTCCATTTTGAATATTGATAAATTTCGAAAGTGTACATTAATGGTAGCATGAATTTTCGTCGATGCATAGTTGAGTTAAATTTTGAATTACAGGGTCAATTATTCACTCTTTGAATGAAATCACTCATTGGTTGAATCAGTTTTTTCACAGCAAGCACTAAATTTTTAACATTTAATAAAAGAATAGATAATATGTGACGGATCACTCATGATATATCACCAGAAAACTAGTATTTAAACTCTCATTTTTTTCATATGACAAAGAATCGAAAAAATAAATAAAATTCAATAATGTTATAAGCTCATGTGGCTTATCCTATGGACAAATATCTGTATATCGAATATATTATTTGTTTCACTCAATGATATATGCTGAATTTCCAGGATAGCTTTTCTCGGTAAACTTATATAAGAATAAACTTATATAGAATAAGAGTTGAATTAAAGCAGATGAGAAAAAACGATTCTTCATTCAGTATGAAACCAGAAAAAAAACTCAAAAATAAAACAGATTTTTAGTATAAAGTTTTGGTTGCTGATGTATTCATAGAGTATACTGAAATCATCTCTACTGCGTAAACAAGTATATTAAATTCTATTTGAATGAGATGTGTTTTCCATAGATGGATGTGAAAATATATATATGCATCGCTTCTCTTTACTTCTATGTGTACACAGCTCATCACATTGTTCTTGTTAACTTTGTAACTGCCATATAATGTATATTTGTAGACAGAAAGTTCATAGCACAGTCCATTCTCGCATTCCATCTCATATTAGGGATCGCTAATTTGTGGTTACATTAATACATTCTTGAAATCTTTATATCACAATTACACTGTTGTTATTAAGTTCTATAAAATCTTGCATATTCTAGAACTGAAAAATGTAAGACATTTGCATGAGTTAAATTTATTATAAATATAAAATTAAGATTTTTTTCTGACGTGATATAGTTTTAAAAAACTGATTTTGATTTTCTTATTGAAAATTTAAATGTATAACATATAATTTAAATTATATTTTATTTTATATATTATATATATTGTATTACATATTTAAAATATATGTTAAATTAAGTTTTTTGGGTTTCTGCTTTTCAATCAATTAGCTATTTCATTTACTGATTGAGTTCAAAAAACTATTTCTTCTCGGTAGGGACATTGACAGGTTCGACAGTATATGCTAATGAGGGTATGCAATCTTGTGCGCAATCTTAATCGGGCATGATGAAAGCTTGCCAATTTTTCTTTTAATCCCCTAGAGATTGTATCCAATCAATTTACTGCTCAAGAAGATGACATTCAGTAGTGTCAGTGCTGAAAGTGGACTGAGTCCATTTTTCAGATAAGTTGATTTATATTCATAGTTTTTATCACCACTCTTATGTTGTTACTTCAGTTTGTTTGTCGTATTACAATAATAATCCTTTGAATCAAAAATAGTTAATAAAAAATAATAATATAACAATAAATAATAATAAAATCTACAATTTTTTTATTATATAAGTAAGCAATTCTTATTATATCGCCATGATAAGTTACATATAATATGTTGTCATAAAATTCATATTTCATAAACATATATATTCATCATTTTGTGCAAACAAAAACATCATAAATGAAAATTTATACATCACTACACTCATTTTGTAGAAAGCGATGTTGAACAATGCAGTTTTTAATTTTCACATAATTACATCTCAATATATAGGTTTATTCAATTTTTTTGCATGTATATTGAGATTTTTTCTATATATGATTTTCTTACAATAAACGAAACAAAATTTATGTGTAATTTTTTTTTCTATCCAAGATACGTTAAGAAGTTACATGATTATATCATATGTTTTAGAACAAAGAAAAAATTCTGAATCGCAGTTTTACTGAAATGATACTCTTACTTCTCTATATACTCTATATACACTTTCTTTTGCAGACATACATATTTTATAACACTCTTCGTTCTAACGTCAGTAAACAAACCAAGAATGGTATTTATCGTTTCAAAATAGTACATTAAATGAGAATTCTACCGACTTTGTTAATTTTCGATTAAATAAAAGACATCTTAGTTTCATTTTATATTCAATTTGATTTGTTGACTGAAGTTATTCAAATTAATAAAACGTTATACAATTTATGCATGGCAACCATTGTTATGTTTTTGTTGAATCATTTTGAAGGATAAAATTAAATAGCTTAAACACAATGTTTATAATAAAATTGTAAAATGATTTTTCTAAGGTGGACTAAATGGACTTTATTACTTAGAAACCAATTCCAATAAGTAATCATGAATAAAAATGTAGGGTCAACCGGGGTAAGTGTGACATAAAAAAAAAAGTAGAATTTAACGTTATTCGAAAGATGATAATGATACAATCGTTTTAACATCGTATTTATATTGTTCAAGATCTTATTCATACATTCCGTAGGTATAAAAATATTTTTTAATTTTTCTTATGAATAAAAGTTCATCTTTTTTCGATTCAACATTCTTTAATCTGAATAATATCATAAACATGCGTATAAGTTTGTT
>JAAMPD010002481.1:0-14691 GCA_025266255.1 Trissolcus basalis
ATTTACATGAAAAGTTTTGGTTCACCATTGTACGACTCATACACATCAATTGAACCGTTTCCAAAATATACAATTTTAACAGCATCTCTGATCCGCAAATCTTTCGGTATAACTTTTTTTTCCGGAATGAGTGTTTCGAAATTTTGAACGAAGTGTTTTAATTCTTTTTTTATTATGAAGGGGGGATTTCTCGCAGATTTAACAATTTCATAGTACTCATCAGCTGTTTCAATCGTTTCAATTTTTTTCTTTTTCTGCCCATACATGCCAAAATTACGGTCACATTGACAGTAAGAATGTCCAGTAACAGGATATAAATGGTGAATATCTAGTTGCAACTACTGTGATAACAGAGATAAAAATTGTAAAAGCAAGTAATTTTTGTTTTGACCACCGCAATTGTCGGAGAGCAAATAAATTTTATCGTAGGTTGCTAACGCAAGTTCTTCTTTTATACAATCAAAAATGAAATTACAAACTGTGTTGGCACCTTTTTTCAATAAACCTTCTAGAAAAAAATACATGTAACTACGCTTATGGTAACCAAAAACATGAGCATTGAAAACATGTAACCAAATTAACCGTCGATAGAACTGATCGGAAACGGGGATTTTTGGCAATGGTAAATTTTGACCAAAATCAAATTCGATACACAGTGCGTTTGCATTTCTAAGCATGGCTTTTGTTATAGCAGTATGCTGCTTTACATTATTTATATGATTGGTGTATTTCGTGTTGTCTTTGTCATTTTTATATTCATAACAAATATCGCAAACATCTGTGCGTGGATTTGAAAAACTAAAATTCAGATTATGCTCGAAATAATTTTAGTATGCAGATTCGCTGATCGGATTCTCTGAGTTGTTGGTTTTTTGTTTATAATAATCAAGAAATAATGTGTAGAGTTTTGTAACATTCAAATCAGGATGCTCGAAATATTGCAGGGATGAATTTCCTCTTCTGTAATGAGATTCACAGTGAGGGATTGATAAACAGTGTTCGAGAATCAATTCTTTAATTTCATCAGTAAGACGAATTAGATGATTTTCATGCGAGCCCCTCTTATCACTTAATGACACATTATTTTTTAATTTACTTTGCACAGATGCAAATCTACCTTTTTCTATGGCCAATAAATTACATAAAAATTGTTGAGAAACATTTTCGACGCTTGTTATAGTGCGAAAAGTGTAATCCCACTTTACAACTACATTTCCTTTCTTATTTATCGTAGCATTGGTTTTCATAGTCATTAAATGACTTAACATTATATTTTGAGATTTGTAATCACCGACCGTACTCCAAAAAGTCTTGTGAAAATTCTGCTGTTCTGATATGTCGATCTTTTCGAAGCATTTTTTATTGCAACAGGCGATAACAAGCTGGAAATCTTTAGCAGGTACTGATTTTCCGGAATGTGACATATATTCTGCCCCCTAAATGATTTTATAATAATTATAATAATATTCTACAATTTCGAAAAATATGATAATACCTCATTCTTAGATTTCTTGATAATGTTTCGTTTATATTGATTTTCATTTCGAAGCCTCTTCTTTCCTCTACTAGTTGAACAATGATTGCTCATTATATTTAATTAGTTTTGACCGTAGAAAACTTTATAACCAATATCTTTGGAAGAAAAGTCAAATGAATCGTTTCTTTAATGTCAATAACAAATGACGAACATTTAACGCACATAAGCGTATTTCGCGCGAACGTTTCAAAAATGACGGCGGTGAAGAAATGTTTATAACAACTTTGTCGCTGAAAGTATGCTGGAATGTAAAATTCCCTCGATACTTTTTTCGTCACAAGGTCGCAAAGCGCGTACCCGTGCATTGGAAGAATAAAAAAATTATATTCACGATCTGAAACATGTTTTGGAAATCAGTACTTGTTTTTCATTTTCAGTAAGGCATAATCTTTTATAATCCAAAATTTGAAGCAAATCCGCCGATAAATACCCGAAAAAATGCGAGTTGAAGCGAAAAAATGGATTAAAATTGATCGATCAAAAAAAGTGATATTTTTATTTATATCGCAAATTTTATTACTCCATTTAAAAAAATTTTCATACTATAAGATGCGGCTTGAAAAGCTGCATATCGTAATATTTATTATTTTGCGATTTAGACTATGTTTAAATTTCAGAAAAATCCCACGAGTTGGAAAGCGGCCGATCGCGGTTTCAAGCGCGCGGCGAGTTTTAACATCCAGGTGCTCAATTTCAAACCCCGTCAAGATGTTTGATCAAAAGAAATACCAATTAATGGTTGACATGTAAGATAAACGTACTTAATACGGTTATAGTGTACTTATTAGTGTTATTCTGTTCAAAATATATTTTGAATTTATTTTAAAATTTGAGGCTGTGCGAGACATTTTGTTCTAATGAATGGAAATTTATTATTTAATCTTCATGCATTTCAAATGATTCAATAACTATCCATAATAAGAATTAGTTTTATAAAAAACTTAACAGAAATAGGTACACTATAACCGTATTAAGTACGTTTACCTTATTCAAATTCGAAGTATGAGAAATATAGAAATGGATAGATCTTACTTAGTTTGTAGAACATAGACGGAGAGCAGACATCGCTGTTCATGAAATAAGGATGGAAGATCTATACCCACTTATTTACACCACATTACTCGACTCAAATGATAATCACAGCTAGACGTTTTCAAGAATTGAAAGTAACTTAACGTTTAGTTATTAGTTGTTCGTTTGAAAAATAATTTTTTTCATCAGTTTTGAATTTAAATTGTGCCGATTTGCGTAACTGAAATCGTGCACACTTGTTTTCGAAATTTATAAAAGGAATGAAATTTTTCACCTGGTCACATATGCAAGTGTATCCAAGCGGACTCCCAGGCTTATTTATACAGACTCCATTTCCACACAGTTCAGCCGAATTTTGGGTATTACACGCATACGATTTTCTCGTACAATGAAATCCAAACCATCCAATGACACAGTTACACCTGAATAGATTTTTACTATTTAGTTCATTTAAGATTCATTTTAAATTTGAAAAAAAAAGACTTTCGAATTTTTTTCGGTTAAATTTCGTCTTCATATTTTTATTTCTTGCCGATCAATTATAATATTTTTTCTTGAGTTGAATTGTATGATTTCTTTTTCGAAAAATATAAAACATTTTATACAAATGATTAGGCTCAAACTGCGTCTTGAACGAGACTAAAATGAAACGATCAAAATTTATTAAGTCCACCACGTTATTTCTATCTAATATTTCAGCAATCTAATTTTTCTCATTATTCATTTTCTATTACATATTTGAATCAATATATTTGTCAATAGTACTTTTGATAAAAGAAAGAATTTTCTGAAAAATAATATTTTTAAACTTGATAAATAATTTACTTGTATGATCCTGGTGTATTTATACACGTGGCTCCATTTTGACAGCCTAAGTCTGTTCCAGCGTATATTGAGCACTCATTAACATCAGTCGTACAAGTGGGCCCCTGGGAATTTTTTAATTGAAAAAAGATTCTACTTATTAACTTTGTTGCTTACGTGTTTATTATTTACCTCCCATCCATCCAAACAATGACATTGAAAACCATCATATAGATCATTGCAATAACCACCATTTTGACAAGGATTCGACAAACATTCATTTCTCCTCAGTTTTGACAATATTCCTCGCACAGATGATTCTAATCTTCTAACCTATATAAAAGCATCATTAATTTTAATCTGGTTCATTTTTATTCATGAATACTTTTTATTTTAGTCCTCACCTTACTTCGGAGTTGGAGAACTGCTATTCTTGAAAAATTGCCTGACATAAACTGTAATTTATTAAAAGTGATTTTATTAACTAATTAGTTGAAATCTTTTATTGGTTTACGTTAATACAAGTAAATACTCGTGGTTCAATGGTCGGTGCAGGCTGTAAATTGATGTTTCCAGAAATATCGTAGTTTGATATTAAAATGTTATTTTTTTTTGAAGACCCTGAGGTCCTTCAACAATGTCACTCAATCGTTGCAGTGCACTTTCAACATCGTTCAAATATCCACGCTTCCACTTTTCCACTAGTTCAGATGCTTCATGAGCCTTTACATATTATGTTACGTTAAATTAATTTAAGTAATAGTTATGTGTATGACTTGAAAAAGTCTTACCGCAGTAGCAATTTGAAGAAGATTGATCTCATTAAGATTAACAAACCCATTTCCTAGAATGTTGAACGTTATGTTCTTGTCTTTTGCACTAGAGATGATAAGGTTTCCATCATTTGATTCTAACACGGGCCTATATCAAAAAAACAAACGATTTGATTATATTCAAAAGTAAAAATAGCGAATTATCATATAAAGAAATGAAAAAGCAAATAGATACAATAAAAATGTATATGATTATTTTTATGTTTACATATATTGAATATGTTTTTCATATAAATTTATTTTAAAGGATTATGTGTAATATGAAAATTATGTTCTTTATAAATAATGAAATGCTTCGCAGTGAAGAAATATTGTATCCTCTTGTTTACTTTTTGTATTTTATTGTATTTATTGTATATGATTGTAACTGTCTTGTTTACTTGTTTCCACAAACTTCGGTTTAACAGTTTTGTTTGTTACTAATTAATATTTTGGCGCCGATAAAAATAACATTGATTCAAAATTGGCGTGCCAGAAACTCACGGAAAACACTTTTTTTCGTTGTTTATCAACAAAAATGTCGTTTTAATTTTTTAATAAATGATTGTTACATCATTTTCTACTCAGTAACAACTATTTTGACCTGAAATTCCATGGATATCGGTTAAGCGGTTCAGATTTCAGCTATTTCGGTAAAGAGTCCCCTTAAAATATCATGAATACGAGTATATTATTTATCGTTAATGGCGTTAAGAAACAAAAAAAAGTTGCACCTTATAACTGCAAGCAGTTATAAACCCTTCGGAGGGAAATTTCAACGACATTCAAGGATAAATAATATCAATACTACCAATAAGTTGTAACGTGGCAGCGCTGAATTAATCGGGAACTCCAGAGGACCGCTAGGCTCTTCTCGAGTCCCAAAAAGAGTTTTTTACGAGCGCACATATCACGCGAATGCTGGAGAGCGTATTCGAATAGTGGGGGGAAAGTAGAAGCGAAATAGAAACGAAGGCACTGACGAGCATGACTTGACCAAGGCCGAGGCTGAAAACCAAGCGGACACTTACACAATTTTAATATTCAGGAAGGCCAGCTAGTCTTGCTTTCTTTTCTCTTTAGTTTCTCACCGAAATCCCAGGAGCGTACTCGGGGCCCTGGATGATCGAGAACGTCCCCGAGAGGCCGGATCAACGGTGGAGCAGGGTCTTCGCTCGCCGTTATCGACCAGGGTCGATAAGGGGGCAGCCGCCCTAGGAATCATCCACTGACAGAGGGGGCCTGAACGCGAGTTCAGGTCGGGCATCACGTTGCGTTTTGGGTGGGGGAAGCGGCTATAAAAGTCGCCTTTGAGCCGCCCCCTTTCTTCTTTTCTGGACTTTCTGATTAGTGGCCCATCGTCGGCTTTAGTTATGTTAATTTAGCGTAAATTATAGTGTTATTTTATTGTGTCCAGGTGCTTTGCAGCGTTGCGGGCTGAAGCTGAACGTCGTTCATGTCGTCGAAAGGTTTGCCTTGTGTATAGTAACTGAGCTCGTGAACCGACGGTTAGACCTTGACTCTAACGTATTTGAAATTGATGTTTTTTTGAGCCACTCATAGTAGTGCGAGTTAAGTAGTTAAATCTTGAGATCGAACCTCCGTGGACACTTACCGTAGTGCCACTGTTAGGGTTAACGTTTTTGAGTTAATATTATTTAGAGAGAAACTAATTAACTTGTCCTCCCCAGCATCGCCTTTGACATACGCGGTCTTTTTCTCTTTTTTTCTTTTTTTCTTGATTAATTTATTGAATAAACCGAGCCTAGGTGAAATTCGTACGTGTAAATTTGTATTTCTGTTTGTCCGTGTTTAACCGAATTGTTGCGTCCACGTATTCGTTCCCATAGCCCACGACGAACGCGATAGGAGCCGTGCGCTCCCCTGAGTTAACCGATTTTAGCGGTCCGACCGGACCTGGCGCCCAACAATAAGATAGTGAATTTTTCTCGGGATTTGGTGAATCGTAAATTAATTCGGTCACTTAAGTGGCCATATAGAAAAAAGTAACTTCAACATTACAAAGTTCAGTAGAAATTGCAGCACGAATTACAAAAATATTACAACAATCAAAGTAATACCAAGTGAGGCATCTTTCGCAATTAATCGAATGTTCTTCTTTGTGTATTTGAGCACTACAAATGTTACAAGTGAAAACATTACGTTTCATCTAAGTTTTAATGGACGTTTCGAAATTTTGAACATTCAAAATATTTTCTTATTATATCTCAATTAAAAGATGAGTCCATATAGACATCACTGATTTTTTTTCTAATGCCGTCGCATTTTTTATTTTTGATCCGTTTTTATGAATCGCATCGAAAAATCATCGCTGACGTTCCTGTAAACGCATGAAACAGCCGATCAATTACTATACCAAGTAGCCACTGAAATCGCGCAGACATCGCTCCCATCAGCGAACAGTATCGGAACCGTGACCCAACCTTCAGGTTCTAGGGCCACCTTGACACGGCAGCAATCTGGAACATGGACCCAAGGAAAACTACTGTGAGGGCCCACGACGCTGAAGACGGTTTCGTTTAGACGAGAATTGCCAAAGTCACATATTTCAGTTGCTACCTCACTCCAAATGAGATCATTCACGATTTTTGTACCGAAATAGACAGATTGGAAGAGGCTGTCCGGGATATGCCGACTGAGACCATCGTAGCAGGCGACGGCAACGCTCGAGCAGTGGAATGGGGCATGCCGAGCACAAACTCACGCGGCCTTTATATCATGGAGATGGTCAACCGACTGGGGTTTATGATACTGAACGACGGCGCCACTAGCACATATCGACGACCTGGTTGTGCTGAAACTACTCCTGATATTACTCTAGCATCGGAAGGACTCTACCGTGGACTGGACTGTCTTGGAGTCATATACAGGTAGCGACCACCGTTACATCACGTTCGTCACTCGGAATCTGACGTCACTACACTACCCACTAACGAAGGGACCGCAGTGGAACCTGAATCAATTGGACAAAGAGCGGTTCCGAACAGCTTTGGTCAGCGAAACAACCTGGTCAGCGAAACAATGGACCTGATATCAACAGTGTGTGACGCTTCTATGCTTTAGACTTCGGACCGCTATTGCCGACCGCCTGTCTACTGGTGGACTCCGGTTATCGCAGATCTGAGAAGAAAATGCCTAAGGCTAAGACGATTAGCAAAATGAGCCAGAAATTGTACCGACGCTCTTACAAAGACTGCAAGCTATAAATCCGCCAAGAAATCGCTGGAACTGGAGATAACCGAAGTAAACGAAATAAATGGAAAAAAGTTTGTGAAGACATTGATAGAGACTTGTGAGACTTGGAATACAAAATCGTCACTAAAAGATTGGTAACAATGCACAAAGTGACGCACTGGACCTGGAGACTACGAACTCCATTACCAAAGGCCTATTCCCGGCCCATCCGACTCGCCCCGAAGAACCTCCTCTCTTCACAGCTGAAAAGTTACGGACGGCTGTCAGATTCCTAAAAAACAGGAAGTCACCATCTGGAAGGACCGGATGGAATTCTGAATGAAGTATACAAACTGATTGAAGAAATGAAGCTCTTCTACTAGACATGTTTAACGCGTACCTCAGAGAAGGTGTCTTTAGCACCCACTGGAAGATATCGTGTCTCGTGTTGATCAGCAAAGGCAAGGGTACACTTTGATTACCGTCATCCTACCGGCCTTTGTGCATGCTGGACACAGCCGGAAAAATATTGGAGAAGTTGCTGAAGAAGAAACTGCTCTTGAGTATAGCTGTTGCAGAAGATCTATCTTCAAGACAGTACGGGTTCAGAACAGGCAAATCGACATGCGATGCAATTCAGAAGGTAGTCGCAGCAGTACATGAGGCTGAGGGCCACAACTATTATTCTCGAAGAATGGTCCTTCTCGTAACGCTGGACGTCAGAAATGCTTTCAACACAGCTAAATAAACGAGCATGCTGCAAGCCTTGGAGCACAGATTCCACGTACCCACTTATCTACTCCAAATGGTTAACAGCTACCTGACAAACAAAAGTCTCTATTACGACACAACGGAAGGTCAGCGTACATTGACAGTCACTGCGGATGCCGCACAAGGCTCAGTCCTCGGACCAGACCTGTGGAATGCAATGTACGGCGGATTACTGCGCTTGGAAACGACGGAAGAAACCCTAATTGTTGCATATGCTGACGACATCGCTATCTGAGTCTCTACCCGGACTTTTCAAAAAGCCCAAAAGAAGCTTAACAGCTGCATGAGAGCCATTCTTCGATGGATGTCAGAACAAGGACTGTCCCTTGCTCTCAACAAGACGGAAATCGTTGTACTGACAAAGAAGAGAATCAACACCTTGACGAATGTAAGAGTTGGCGAACAACATATTCAGACCAAACCGGCGACTAAATACCTTGGAGTTACGGTAGACTCCGCGCTGAAGTCCGCGGCAGGTGAATAGCTGAACTAATCCCATACGTAAGACAATGGACGATGAGGGCACACGAAGAGGAGTGATACTTCGTGACCCAGTTCTACAGTGGGCACGGATACTTCCGAAGCTACCTCTACTAAATGCGAAAAGCCAGAATGCGCTTCACCAGAATGTTTTTTCTGCCCAGAAACAACTGATGACGCCAAGACACACGTTCTTTAGATGCAATAAATGGCGAGACTTGAGAGTCACCCTGAAGGAACATACTGGCCTGATTACGGCAGAAAATGTGACCGCAAAGTTGCTTGCGAATGAAAAAACTGATCCCGGATCCCCAATTACGTCTGAGCAGTCCTGGAAAAAAAGAGTCCTACTTGGAAGAAGCTAGTAGATAGGCGAGGAAAAAGTCAACCAAAAAAAAAAAAACTATTCGTGCTGCAATTTCTACTGGACTTATTGGTAGTATAGATATCATTTATCATTCATTTAATTCTCGATAATTTTCCCACGCTATTACTAGCGCTAGTATATATCCGACTATATGTAGACTTTGATTACAGTTGTGATTGACAAAAAAAATTTTGTGAAAATGTATCGTCAGAAATATACAAGCTGTCGTTAAGTTCATCAAATTGCTCTTAGGCAAAATCAATACTGTTAAAAAAAATAAATTGAATGAAAGTCTTTGAAAATGAAATAAAGAAATAGGAATGCTATAAATGTTGTCTTTTTTTTCTCGTGGAACCATCATTTTCTGAAATTAGGTTTATTCATTTTTATTAAATCTTTTCAAATAATTTCATTTTAACAAATACAAGTTTCTTGGAATGACGATATTCGGTATAAAAACTTTCACATGTGCAAACTAATTCGATTTTATTTTTATACAAATAATATTAAATGATGTTAAAACAAGTGTGAAAAGTGAATTTGAATGTTGGAGTGTGTGTTGACACATGCGCAGCGCTAGTGAACACTTAACAGCTGTTAGTGTTTCTGTGTGTCATTACTCTGTAAACCGAGAGAAAAAACCCTCATGTACACGTACACGAGGGTTTTTTCTCTACGTGTACACTTGAGTTCGGTTAGTCCCTGCTCATAATTTTTCATCTTTTAATCATTTAACTGTATTCTCGACACTTACTTTTTGTTATTCAGCCTTTTTTTCGAGCATTATAAGTAAATCAGTTTATGATCTTAAGAAGTCATAAGATCTTTAATCATTAGAACGTGATTCGAACGGCCAAGTGTCGTTTTTGATGACGAGAAGCACCTCAGTTGGCTTCGAGAATACGTATGACACGCGTGCATTTATAATTTAAAATATGTAATTGCAATCATTGACAAACAAATTAGAGTTCGATTATTCACGTTTGAAGTGATTTATAATTTTCTTTTGTAAATTTGTAAAAATCACACATGGTCCTTTGAAACAGATAACAAAACATACAAAGTTATCAATTGATGGTGAAATAAGAATTTTTTTCTTTAGTTTGTAAAATCAAGTTCCGAGTGAATCGTCTGATAAATTCATTTCGAGCTAATAAGTGTTTTCGGGCCAAGTCGATGTTTGTAAATAAGGCAGTAATAGAAAAAGTTGTTATTGAAACAGTATAAGTGAATATGTAAGAAGACAATATTGACGAGACTTCTAAGGAAACGAGATATTTGAATTTAAAGCGAATTTGACCGATTAACAGAATTTAAACGAAAATCTGACAGACCTGGTATTGAATTTTGGGAATTTACACACAACAAATTTTAGGCAACACTTTTTATATTTTTCGTCGAAAAAAAAGGTTAGTTTCATACATCATTTTTTTGTGATTTACCGTTATAATAACAGATATTATATTGTAATCAATTGATCATATATGAAATTAATGTGCAATAAAAAATACATCAGTTGAGATACAATTTTCCTGTTTTTTTTGTAAATTAAAAAGGCCAGTTTAGAACAATTGAAAAAAAACAGAACTGTCATAAAATCAGCGGTAACAAGATATTATAATTATTTGGCAACATCTGAGACAGGCGAAATTGATTTTGAAATATTACAATCTAGATACGAAAAAGCCAAAATTTTCCAACCGGACACACTGATGTATGGTACAGCTCCAGCCTCCTTTCTGGCCACGAGGACAATTCAGAAGTTGGCAGAAGATGATGGACAGCGATATCCGAAAGCAGCTATAGAGGCAGTCAGAGACATGTACGTGGACGATTTACTCACTGGAGCGAGAACAGTTCAAGAAGCAGCTCTCCTACGGGATGAGCTTAACCAGCTGTTCTCAGGCGGTGGATTTTTTCTTCAAAAAAAGGCATCGAACGTCCCAGTCCCAGTTGAAATTATTCCTAGCTAAGCGGAAAACGAACACCTGTTTCTGGACTTGACCAAGACCTTGGGGGTACATTGGTTGCAACGAGAAGATCGACTCCTCTACAAACTCAATTATCCAGAACAAACCAGTAGAATTACCAAACGAATTATTCTGTCTCGAGTAGCCTCATTATTTGATTCCTTGGGATTGATCGGTCCAGCAGTTATCACAGCCAAGGTGTTACTTCAATCGTTGTGGCAGTTTAAATTAAACTGGGATGAGAGTGTTCCTCAGGATATTGCCACATCATGGATTCAGACTCGTGGACAACTTGTAGCAGCACAAACAGTGGCAATACCG
Organism: Trissolcus basalis; assembly: GCA_025266255.1. Lineage (NCBI taxonomy): Eukaryota > Metazoa > Arthropoda > Insecta > Hymenoptera > Scelionidae > Trissolcus > Trissolcus basalis. The sequence continues at coordinate 11,290 of JAAMPD010002481.1, forward strand.
TGAGCCGTGGTTCCTGAGGACTGGGTCGAGTTGCAATTGCACGAATTCGCTGATGCGAGTGAAACTGCTTACGGTGCATGCCTATACATCAGGGCAAGGACAGCAGATGGTAAAGTCAGCGTCCGTCTGTTGTGTGCTAAATCAAGGGTCACACCGCTGAAAAAGGTCACCATTCCCCGACTCGAACTTTGCGCCGCCGTTCTACTTGCAGAACTATTGGATAACGTGATCACAAACATGGACATAAAATTAAACCAAGTTCATTTTTGGTCAGATTAAACTATTACACTGGGATGGATCGCCACTCATTCGTATAGACTGAAGACATTCGTTGGTAACAGAGCTCTTGGCAAAAATCCAGGAGCTAACTTATTCGTCCAATTGGTCTCATGTTTCTACTAATGACAAACCAGCAGATCTGCTATCTAGAAGCGCGACCCTAGCTCGGCTGACAACGGACAAACATTAGTTCAAGGGTCCTTCTTGGCTGGCGGAGGAAAGTGACGCGTGGCCCCAAGCAATGATAGTTCAACAGGAAATTACAGAGCTTCGCCTAAAAGACTATCGACTTCGACTTGAAGACCATCGAGCAGCTTGACATCTTATCCCGGTTCTCTTCCTTCAACCGTTTGGTGAGAGTCGTTGCATACTGTTCTCGCTTTGTGAGAAATAGCCTAGCTAAGTTGAAAAGCAAAAGGCCTGCGTCGGGCGCGTTGAGCATCGATGAGTTGAACTACGCACAATGTAAAGTAATTCGTTTATTACAAAAATTGTTATTAAAGTCAGTGAGATTGGCAAAACAAGACGGCAAGCAGACTAAACTGGCAGGAAACAAATGCAGTATCGACAACAATTGGTACACCTGGGATGACTGGTCCTGTGCGCTCACATCCTGCCCCACTCCTTCAGTCGCAGCACCGAGCACTTCTGTGCCAAAAAACTCGAGAGGCCCGCCCTCAAACTAATCTTCTGGAATGTACATGGCATCGCGAACATCTTGGACCTCAAACAACTCCCGGCGACGCTGATAGTTGGCGTCGTAGTAACCTGGACCCTCGCGATGCCAACTCTCTTATTTCACTGGGACGATTACACAAAACATCATGCTCCTGCTACGAGGGAAAAAAGCGTGGGCCGCCTGAGTGGAGGTTTGCTTCTCCTTTGCAGCCCAGGACCCAGGACGATGGTGGAAACTACAAACGCCTGGATCTTTGCCCTTATACAAGTTGACAGCCTGGATATACTTGTTGGTGTGGTTTATTTTAAACTGTCACACGACATCCTTGTGCTACTCGACTCGCTCCAGCAAACTCTCACAGAGCTGCAAACCAAATACCTACACCACCTTGTTGTCATCGGCGGCGACTTTAACGCACGCGTGGGCGAGTTGAACACCCTACAACCCCCAATGATACAAGGCACAACCCTTACAGCCAATAGAACATCCTGGGACCCGGTCCTGAAACAGCACGGGGGCGCTCTAGTCAATTTCATGGATTCACCCTTCCAAACGGCCGCACACCAGGCGACGTGCCGGGAAACTTCACGTTTACGGGCCCGCAGGAAAAAATCTGGATCGACCACCCCCGCCTACACCTGGTAAACAAACTCGCTGTGGAACATATTCCAACTGCTTCCGACCATTACCCACTTGGCCTGGAACTCACATTAACGGTAGCCAACGACGCCCGCCGAGCAATGACTCAACACACACCAAAAACGAGGTATAAATTGGAAAAATCGAAAATTGAAGCCTACAAAAGCCATCTTGACGAAAACAAACCTCAGGGCATAGAGACCCAGACCGCGGACGAGCTCAACGCCACCATCCTAGCTGCCATGCGTGGAGCATGCGATGCTCTGGGCATGACAGCGACGATTAGTGGCATCAAAACGGGACACGATAAACCGTGGTTTGATTCTCAATGCCGCCAAGCCAAAAATGATTTGAAAAACGCGCTAAAATATTGTAAAATGAATAATTTCGAATCAGAGCCAAAAAGTATTTATCTTGCTAATAAACGAAATTATACTTCACTTATCAGAAGCAACAAATCAAAATGCCAACTCGAAACCCGTGATGCCTTTGCTAATGTAAAAAATTCAACTGAATTTTGGAAACTATTCCGTAAACTAAATTACAAAAAAGTGCCAGCCAATCCGATCTATGTCAATACGTGGGAAGACTTCACGAACAATATCTGGTACGAGTATTAAACGAACAAACTTTTTTGGCGTGTACGACCAAGAACTCGATTCACATTTGACTTCGAGTGACGTGACAAAAGCCCTATACAAAACCAAGTCTGGCAAGGCACCCGGAGTCGACGGAATGAGCGCAGACTTTCTTAAAAACCTTCCAGGTTACTGGCTTCAGGCACTGGTATCACTGTTTAACAATATCCTCGAAAATGAACGAACTCTGGCTGCCTGGTCGAAAACATTTCTCCTAATGTTTTACAAGAAAGGCGACAAAAACGACCCTAATAAATATCAGGGCATAGTTTTTTGTAATAATACAATGAAAATATTCATTTTGGCTCTTCAAATCAAACTGGAAAAAATGGTGCGAAAAATGCAAAATTTTTGGCGAGACACAAAACGGCTTTAGAGCCAAACGAAGTTGTATCGACAACATTTTTATACTCCAATCAGCCATTCACTTTAGACTACGCTTGGGCAAATCACGAGCATTCGCTCTTTCTATCGATCTCAAAAGAGCATTCGACTCAGTCTCGCACCCTCTACTTTATCAAAAACTGTACGACCTCGGTGTCAGTGCTAAATTCATCCGCATTATTAAACACATGTACGACAAAGCTTTTTTTACCGCGACAATTGGTAACGAAATGACAGATCGCATAGAGATAACAGAGGGGGTGCTACAAGGCGAAACCCTCAGTCCGCTACTTTTTTTGCTCTTTATATCGGACTTCGAGTCTTTTTTAAAAAAGAAAAATATTGAAGGCCTCAATATTGAAGGCTATAATGACCTTCTTTTATTCTTTTTCGCAGATGATGTAGTCGCTCTAGCGCGAACGCCAGCCGACATGAGAGAAATCCTGGTAGCAGTCGAAAACTACTGCGACATGAATAATCTAAATGTAAATGAAAAGAAAACATAAATTATCGAATTTGAAATCTCGGGCAGACCGACGAACATCCAATTCCGCTACAAAAACCGTGTGCTACAAAAAAACTCACAAATACACATTCCTAAGGATTGACTTTAATAGGTTTGCTCTCTGCCTCCAGGCCGCGTCTCTCGTGATAAGCAAAGCTCGCATAGCGATCGGTGCCTCTATGCACCTGATAGGGCACATCCGAGGAGATTCGATGACGGGGAAATTGAAACTGTTCGACGGTGTTGTCTCACCTACGCTCCTTTATGCCGCCCATATC
>JAAMPD010002482.1:0-14688 GCA_025266255.1 Trissolcus basalis
CATTAAGTTTATTAACGATGTTGTAAGTTTTTCATGACTTATTTCTCTCAGTGTACATACACAACATCACAAGTTCGTTCGAAATTTGCGATTGACATTAGATTGAGGCATGGTTGATGTATTTTTTACGTTGTTGAAAGAACTAATTTGCTTTATGGTTCTGTAAGTTGTTTTTCGATTGAAAATGTTGATTTCTTTGCTTCACTCAATTAACAATGTTACTTCCTTCTTCAATGTAATAAACCTTATTCAAAGCATTTAATCAGTGTCAGCGATAATAAAATTTTGAATCCGGTCATTAGCCAACACTAATATTACATTAACTTGTGAAATATAACAAAATTAAATGTTAATTTTATTTGTTAGAGAATTGAATTTGCTTATAAAAAATATAGACTTTTACTTACTCATTACTATAATGTCACAAATTTCTGGATCTAATCTCTTGCTTTTGAAAAAGTAAGACAGTTGTATGGAAAAAACGAGTACATTGTCTAGATATTGCTTAAAACTAACATAACCACTGCTTGTACTTAAGCTTTTGTTATATATCTGTCTCTTTGAGATATGTGTTATTTTTGTTTCTATTTTTTGATGCATACAATTTAATACGAATATATTGTTTTTATTCGCAGATAACGGACTTGTGAATGATTCTGGTCTAATGGAGGACCTGATAAAGAAAATCAAATTTGGGAAAGACGTAAGAAAGATGACCATCCAGAATAAAAGCACGAGCAAGTACTAACAGTACTCTTGCGTTTACTGCGGTAAATTATTACAGCAACAAATTTCGCATTATCTTAAAACCGTTCATAAAAACGAACCTGAAATACAAAAGATTTTTTCAGCTCAACAACATGAGCAACGTCTACTGATAGACAAACGGAGGAAATGTGGAAATTTCATTAACAATGTTGATAATCAACCGAATAAAAACGTTCTGTTAGCTGCACGGTGTAGTGCTAATAGCCGCGATCCCGAAGATTACATTATTTGCGCCTCATGCAAAGAATGCTACGTGAGAAAGAACATAGGACGACACAAATGTACCGCTAAAACAAACAGATATCAAAGACAATCACGAATCAAAGCTGGAGCGATAACTGAGGACCGGCTCCATAAAAAAGGTTCGATGAAACTGAAGAAAGTCGTCGCAAAATTTGCACTCGATAAAATCGGCAATGTTGCTATGCACGACTTTGTCATAGTGCAATTTGGAAATGTTTTCTGTGAAGACGGGACTGGAGACGATGCCGTACGAAAAAAAATGAGACACTTGTCAAGAATTCTTATAGAATCTCGGAAGATAGATAAAAAGATCCTCGACGTTGCCTCCTTATTTCAGCTTGAAGCTCTCGACACAGTTATTAAAGCTCTTAATTCCGTTACCAAATTTGGTGACGAGAAACAGGACAAAACTGACGCAGCTAAAAAATTGAAAAACGTAGTGAAGGGAACTGGAAAAAGCTACATGAAGTATTGCAGTGAAAATAAATTGGAAAAAGAAAAGGAAATAATTGAGAAATTTTTGGCAAAATTTATTAGTAAATTTTACCCACAAAAGGCACGTTGCATTCGTTCACAGGAAAAGGAATCTGCTACTACTCCAAGACTAGGAGCGAAACCTAAGCAAAAAAAGGACGAGCAAGGACATCCTGTAAGATTTTTACGCTCATTAATTGGCAAAACATGTATTTTTTCTATCTCACGCTTCAGCCTTTAGATGGCCAGGAAGCAGCCTTGCTTCCTGGCACCCTTACCACCTCTGTGTGGGATCTTATTGCCCAATTTCTGCACTATTCCTATGTTTTCCCAGCATCCCCGGAGAGGGCCTCCGTCGATTGGTCAAGTCCACGGGGTACCCACTTCCTGCCGGTAAAAGGCCGGCAGTCCCTGCGTCGAGACGCATCGGATCAGCTTCCCATTTTTCTGACTTTCCCAGAGGAGGCCCCTCACATGGTTGACTTCCACGGGGTACCTTGCTCTATCGGGTCGGTCATCCCCTCTCCTATCCCTGTTCTGCTCCGCATTTGCCCAAAGACCCCTAGAGGATCTTTGTGAGGTGGGGGAAACAACCCGGTATTTTTCGGGAAAAAACCCCACCCCAGAACTGTCGGGGTGAAGCCGGAACAGTTTCCGCCGGAAAAATCCGGATAAAAATCCGAGCGTCCCCGCCGGGAATCGAACTAGCAACCCCCTAGATGGCATTGCTTCCAAGGCTAGCACGCTAACCACTGAACCGCTCCTTGGCAAAACATGTGTTATCAACTAACTATTGATTCCGACTTCGCACAGGTTCCCCGTTCATAATGTTACGATAAATTCCATTGTTCGGTACCAGAACCGAAAACCAAATAATCTGAACCGAAACCCTTATTTCAATTTTGTACGTAACCGGAACCGAAATATTGAAATTTTGATAACAGAAGTTAAAATTAAAGCTAGTGTGGGAAATCCCCATCGCGAAAACCTCCCACCTTGCGCATGAAAATTTAAGACAGAAAAAATCTGAAGTAAATTAGAATAACTCAAGAGGTGGGGCAGCGAACTCTGTTACCGACACCGCTGAGTACAAAATTACGGTGACTGAAGGCAAAAATGAAACTCGTTTAAACGGTCAGTTTGAACGTCATTTCGCTGCCGAAAACTCACGAAATAAAAGATAGCTTTAATTGAACCAAAACAAACGATTAAGAATTCAAAATAAAGCCGTTAACCCTTTACTATTTTAAATTGAACTTGACCGTGAATTCTATCAAAAGCAACCGCTAATAATAATCCAAATTTTATATAACAAATAAAGTTAACTAACAAATCAAACAAGATTTAAACAATCCATTTACTATTGCAGGCAATGCACACCGCAATTAGTAAAGAATCTTTGTAATGCAAAAATGTGATTAAATTCCCAATTAAGTTAAATATCAGTTCTTACAATTTAAGAAACTGACGGAGACGCTCCAGGTTCTCAAGTCGAAATGACTGAGAGAGTGCAACAGATGTAAAATCTGTGCAAAAAGAGATACAACTCTCATGATTAGTTTATTCTTAAGTATCAAAACCCAACAACACGAATTATCAAAGATGTAAAATGCATGATTGAAGTTGCCATTAATGAGTTCTAGAATGCAATAATTCAAAATAGAATGCGAATCAAAATCAAAGAATAAGAAATAAAGTAGGATAGATCTCACTCAATATGTTGAACAAGGACGGAGAGAGTCATCACTTGGTTCGCAAGATAAGGATGGAAGGCCCACGCTGACTTATCTGCACTAGAATTTCACTACTCAACTCACACTCGCGGCTAGATGTTTTCAATATCCAAAAGTAACTCAACATTATAATTTGCGCATTCCCTATTTATACACTCACACACATGCAGAGTGGGGGAAAAAAGGGAGATTCGCTCAAAATTGAAACCTTTTAATTTAAATGACTTAGCAATTATTCAAAATTCAAATGAAAAAATAAACAAAAGTTTGTTGTTTATGACCATTAATTGATTTTAGGAAAAATACAATTTTCCGTTGATTTTGAAATTAGACCAAGGCCGGTTCACATAAGGTGAATCGCGCACAGCTAGAATCCTATTTTGGTTCCAAACGTGACAATGTAACAATAACACTTTTTGAAGAAGCTTGACAAGAGTCGCACCCAGATAGGAAGTGAAGACGAGAGTCTGACTAGGTGATGGACCGGTGAGAACCGTCCGAGTAAGTGCACTAGGTGAAGGCCGTGCACTCGCATAGTTTGAATAGCCTTAAAATAAACGGGGTCATCTTTAATTGTCGAAAAAAAATATTTGAATTGCTTTTCTCCAGACCCCTTTTCTTCTCAAAAAACAAAATTGATAATTGATAATTGACACAATTAATAACATCAAATTTGATGAAAGTCGCTATTGACCAATACAAAATAATTTTGTTCAGTGTTTATTTAAGTTGTCAGAAAAAGTAAAACGAAATAAATAATATAGTTTTTCTAACAAAACAATTCAGAATAAGAAATAGAATAAGTTGCAAACAGGCATTTATTTTGTCTTTTTGCAGTATGGTAAACATTTGTTTAAAATTAGAACCTTATAAATTGAATGACTTCGCAATCATTCAAAATTCAAATGAAAAAATTGACAAAAGTTTGTTGTTTATGGCCATTAATTGATTTTAAGATAAATACAATTTTCCGTTGATTTTGAAATTAACCATGGCCGATTCACCTAATATGAATCGCGCACAGTTGGCTTTGTACGATAATACCTGCCTTCTTGCCTCTTCAAACTGGAGAAAAGGTCGACATTGTCATACGCTCTGACAATATCGAGAAAAATAACACCAACTTTTCCGCAATTGAGGAAACTTCGCTGAATATTTGTGACCAGAGTAACGGCGATGTCCAGACAGCTTCTCGCTCTTCGGAAACCAGACTGCTTTGCAGGGACCCTGATATTCTTCTCGGACCAGTATTCGAGCCTAACAATTTTCTCGAACAATTTCATAAAGCAATTTGCAAGAGAAATAGGCCTGACATCTTTCTTGTTTTGTTTCAGTATAAAAGTGACAAAGTATTCTTTCCAGGATTCCGGAACTTGACTGAACTGAACTGAACTGACTTAATCATTTCATTCGCGTGGGCGAAGTTATTAAATGAAATTTTAAACTTACTAAAACCCGCAGTTTTTCACTCTTACCCTTTTCCGCGTATATTTTCTGTTGTTTGAACAGAGATTTCGAGAAAGAGCAATAGTTTTTGCCAACAACAGCTTCCGTGTCCTCTCAAAGAAAACAGTGTACGGACTGGTGTGCCCGCGCTCATACCTGTTTTGGAGTCGAGGATCCTCAGCAGAGAGGCTCTTAGAAAGACCTTTCCCCGCAAACGCTTTGAAAAAGCCGCTCTAATTTACCCGCCAAAAGACGATTGAGGTTAGAAGACGACAATAGCTCTATTTGTGCATTCAAACTATGAACTATTCAAACTAATATCACAGCGTCGAATATCACAACGCGATCTACCCCTCCACGATCAATTCCGTAGCCTGTATTAAGTTTAATATCACAATTGACACGCACTTTTGAATTACCATACTGCGCCATTAAGAGCGCCAACCGGAAGTCCAAGGGTGGCGGCAGACTGAAAAAATCAGAATGTAACTTTGTATTTCAAAATAGACCTCTTCAAATTGTAAATACATTTGAATATTTAGGCATGATTATAACTAGATCTACTCTCAGATTCAATGCGACAAATTCGGTTATAAACAAAACCAGAGAAGCCCTTGGTGCACTTCTGTCGAAATTGAATAGGGCGAAAATATACTCTTGGGAAACTAGAACATAATTTTTCGATACCACCGTACTTTCAATCCTTGTATACGGAGCTCCGGTATGGGGCTCACGTTATGTAAAAGAACTGGAAGTCTAAACAGATTTTTACAAAAGGCTTTTATTACTCCAGAGAAATACTCCTCATTGCATCGTCAGACTTGAATGTGGCCCAACACGTGTAGCTCCGAAATTGGTATCATCGCCTTGGAAATGGCTTGTGAGAGTGCTTGATATGAAAGATGATCGAATTCCAAAAAATATGCCTAATCAGAATGCAGAGCTCGTATCTTCCAACTTTTAATGCTAAATACAATCGGGTTGGTCAACTTAAAAATATATTCAATGTAATTGATTATTCTTGGATTGTAAACGTGACATACTTAATAGTATGGTGTAACATGGTCAGTGCTACTATTTAGACTTTTTGAAATAACAAAAAAAACTAAATTATTTGACAGAAATAGATTGTTGAGCGCCAGCTTGCTTAAAGCAACCAATCCCGGATAACTTTAAGATAACTTAAGAAAATGAAACACTTAATCGCGTTCGTCGCAGGCTATGGTGAAGGGCTGGACGGACAAACAAATTCGAAATAATAAAACCGTTAAGTTCAATCGACCTCTTCTGGTTTATTTAAAATTGAAATAAAATATGGAAAACAAAATAAAAAAAGACCGAAAATGTGCTCGCTTATAAATTGAGAGGATTGTCGATTCGTATAACTCATATGAAGCTATTATCACTAAGTTACAATCAGATGAGTAAAATCGAATAAAAGTCGTTGTAAAATAAAATCGTTGACCCAACTAGAAAGTGGCCCTCCAATGAGTGACCGTTAGAATATTAAATTGGATTATTACAAAAAAAGGCTGAAAGGGGTTCGAGATCTGAATTACAATATCGTGAAGGCAACCTTTCGACGACACGGCTCAGGACCCTGGTCACTGACGACACACTAAATCACTCGAATTGAACTATAAACTTGAACTTAACTAAACCAAAAACGTAACTTAAAATCTACTGCGCTAATTGTTGCTCGGAAGAACCAGAGAAAGAGAGAGAGGACGGTTTTTCGGCAACTTTTATAACCGCGTCCCTACCCTGAACGCAACGCTGATAACCCGCCCAAACTCACGTTTGGGCCCTAGCGAAGATGGCTGTGGGGCGGTTGCCCCCTTGTCTCCTCGGTCGATAACGGTGAGCGTAGGCCCTGCTCTATCGTTGGCCGTTTTGGGACGTTCGCGGATCATCTCGGGCTGCTGAGTACGTCCTGGGATTGCTGATGAACTTAAAATTAAGGAAGAGAACTATGCCTCTCGAGCTGAAAAATTCAAAGCGAATCAGGTTCTTGTCGGATCAGTTAAAAGTTGGTCAAGCTGGACGCAAAGGTGACTGTATGGTCTTAAGAAATACAAAATTTCATCTATAAATTCAGCCCGTTTACTCTCAATTATATGCGTCATATTTCAGCTCGTGAAAAACTCTTTTGGAGCAAGTCCAGAGAGGCCTGATTGGCTCCCCCCCTAGTGCTCCTAAACAAACTATGAAACGCCACGTTACAACCTTTAAGTGGCTGTAACTTTTTTTGAAATGCGGGAATCAATCAATAGCTTCGCATACTAATGAAGGACAGTCTGAAAATTGTAAAAATGCAAAAAAAAATTGAAAAATTTTCGAAAAAAATAGAGAACCTTAAATTCACTTTCGACCGTAGTGAACTCTATTAGTGTAAGATTTCTCGAGACCTGACGTATTGCGGTTTTGTGTGTGCCTTGAAGAACGTGTGCAACTGTGCTTGGCGAGCTCGAGATCAAGGGTCGATTCCGTTCTATTGTAGTATTCGATAGCATATTGTGAGTTCGTTTCTTTTCTTTTATTTTGTCAAATTGAAGTTTCAAAGAAGTAAAATTTAGAGTCATTTTTGAATAAAAGCGGAAAAACTTGCTGAGTCACCGGCCTGCACGCGAGCAGTAGTAGAAAGTTATCTCTTATAGCTTGATTTTCATTTTTCCATCTAACGACTGAGGTTTCGATATGATTGTAAATGTAGAATTTAGCGAACACGAATAATTGTGAATTTTGTACTTAAATGAACGCATTTTCGTATTGTCAATTTCAAATGTAGGATCAGTGTCTGATGTTATTGAGACACGTGTTTGCTAAGGTAACATTATTTTTGGTTTCGTTATATCAAGTAAGATCTTTGTGTAGTATTGTAATTTTTGATAATTGTAGAATTTTTTTGTATTATGTTGAGCGCTATAATGAATCGTTTCAAACGATAACTGTCTATAGTGACAAACTGGTATTTTATTTTGTGTAACGATGTAGGCTACAGGCTACATCTGAATCAAAAACGTTCCGCACTCCCTTCTTCTCGCTCCGCTCCGCAAAGATGTAGTCAAATTAGTTTCGGCGGCCAGTTTGAATTGCCGCTCGCAATATTCGCTTCCCGATGTCGTTCTTCTTCGATCTTTTTGTTTTTAGGCTTTTGTTCACCCTCAGAACCCTTGTAGATGACGTCCACGTTGTCGTTTTTGCTCCCGTCCGTGAACAGAAAGGCACTTCCTGAAGGACAGCACTTTGGTTGCGCCTCTACTCTACAGCGATATCTGACCAACAGAAATATTCAACGGCAGTAGATTATAGGCTCGATGTTTGCTCAAATAAAAAACTGACTCCTCCACGGGGAATGACCACCACGAGTGATATTTCGGGTTCAGCGTTGAGGACAGTCCAAAACAGAGAACAGTTGACAACGATATCAGACGTAAATAGCGATCTCAGGTCGACATCGGTAATCAGCTAGGCTGCAGACTCCACCGTCGTACAGAAAGATGTTGTTAGCTGATGACTGACTGAATACGAACGACGGTTTGCAGATTAAGAATTCGGTCGCTGGGGCGTAGCTCCAGATGAAAAAACGGAGCGATCATCTGGTATAGGCCAGGTTGCAAGATGTTCTACTACAGGCTGCTAGATGTTCTGGTCGGCGCTGTCTCTCGTTGGTGCAACACTATAGGGTCCGCCCGAAGATTATTACAATCTACGAGTCGAAAAATAGGATTAGTACACAATTTGTTTCATAAAATTATCGATAGCAGAACGGTAGTACTACCAGCAGAATGTTATAATTTCAATCGGTCATCTCTGACAGTTGTTACTCTTAAATTGAAATCTCGATACCATTATTGACTTGACTAAAGATATTATTTGAAAATAAAACGTAGCGCTGCTACAAAGTGTTTCGATTGACCATATTATTTTCCATAAAAAAACGCAAAAACCAATATAAACGCTTAATAAATTCCCTTAAACGCCACATAAAACTCTACCAAAAATATTCGTCACTAAAAATAAGTAAACGCCACAAAAAATAACGATACGCTCTACTTTACGCTAGATGTTGTTTTTCTGAGTCACCGAAAACGTTTATCAAGACCCAGACATAGTTCCTCTATTATCTTCAGGAACAAAAGATCGTAATTTTGTGCCTCAATTTGACGCAGCTTGAGACGGAGCGTCACAATTTATATATATCCCTATCATGTCGCATATCTCTATCCTACAACCTACTATTTTAGGTAAATTATATTCGAGGAATGCCGGCGAAGAAGACGCACGGTGTCTCCACATTATGAGCCTGCGCTGTGAAACCAGTTAGCGGGATATTTTTGATGGTCTATTATTATGGATTCCGAACTGTATTATTCAAACCATGATGCTACATTCTTCGCAATCTTATAACTTAACTTAAATATCAATAAGAGACAATTATTTTCATGTCGACTTAACATAAAATAAAAGAAATATTTCAAGATGTCAAATTCTTTAATAAATTAAACACACACGCAGACACACTGTTTTTAACCTTAGACACGACTAATCTAAAATAACGTATGGTGACAAATTCAGGAATGAAATGTACATTCAATGTTTATAAAATGTTTAACTGATGCATCTAAACAGAATTTAACTTTTAAAATCGGTTAAATAATCATCGGTTTCATTATCTCATTTTCAATTTCATATCGAAAACAAAACAAAAATCACGTACTTCGCAAGTATTATACAAGAATTATTATACATGAAAAGTGAAGATCGAAATTTACATTCGTACAAACTTTTTGAACTGACAGTTGATAGAATTTTCACTTTTTTTCGAAATAAGATACACACATCTATAAGTTTATCAGACACGCTTATCTAATGTCAATATTCATTTCCAATCACAGTGTTCATTAAAAACGACTTATTCAACTTATTTGTAAAATATCTTCTATATCGGCTTCAAGATTTGATATCGAACTATCAGGTACAGATTTCCGAACAGAGCTTCTTGTTAAATTCCGAGGTGCTGCTTTTGGTGTTCTTGAATCTCGTCCTTGTGCTTGTAACGGGCTTCTCATGTTTGTTGTAGGCGTTCTATCAAAACCCTCTATTTGAATTATAGGAGATGCGAAATTTGAAGTATCTGAAACCGTAGCTGATTTACGATTTCCAAAAGTTGACTGCAAAAATACGAAGTTCTAATTAAAAGACTTGATTTAACCATGAATAAATAATGATTAATAAATGATTAATTCATAATTTGTGGATGGAAATGAACAAGCAATTCTTATATAATATGATTATCAATGATTCAATGATTTGATTAACAGGTCAAATAATTATCAAATAATCATACTTAAAATTCAAGTAATTATCATTCGTAATTAAATGATTGTAGATATAGATATTTTGTTTTTGATTCATCAAGTTTTTGATCTGCTGAACAAGTGGACATAAGCCAGCAACCGTGATTTAATTAAATAATTCAAAAATTCAAAAGTTGCCGCCATTTGTGCCAACTTCAGCCCTAGCAACCATTCCCCGGTCGGCCATATTGGATTTCTGTCAGCTGTCGTTGTAGTCTCGCAGACGTCGCATCGCGCTTCGGCATTTTTAGTTTTGGAACGCTTTTCAACTAGTTTTTCACCCTAATTTAGTTGCCCCCTTAATAATTACGGTGCCCCGAGCATTTTTCATTGTTTTCTTGGGTTGTCAATTAATTGTTAAGGTAGGATTCATAATTATAAGAAAAATCAAAGTCAGTTTCTCTCGCTCGAGTCTTGTTTGATAAAAAGTCAACGTTTCTTTATATTTTTTAGTTGTTTGTGTCATCATTTATTATTCAAAGAAATTGTTCATATATTTTATAAAAAGAAAAAACTTAATTGTAAACTTTCATTCATTTTCATTTTTTTTAAATATAAGCCCTAACACAGACATTTAAACCTAAAAACAAATCTTTTTTTTTATTATTCCGAACCTGAAACGTAACAATATTCACAGTATGGGCGCCAATGAGACAAGGGTTGGTGATCTTCATATGTCACGTCTCCACGCAGCGAATAGGAGAATTCTTGCAAGGTATAAGAAAAAGACGGAAAATGAAATAATTTATGCAGCCCAAGCAGACTAGAGAAAAGAACTCTAAATATTAAACTTATCATGGTGAGTCAATAAACAATAAATCTTAAGCTCAGGATCAGATCCTCAGCAACAGCGGTTAAAAGTGACAAAACAGACTTCTAATTATTGTCATCAGGCAACCGCAGTGCATTTGGGGAGGCCTGATTAGACACTGCTCTTTTGATGGCTACAAGTAGAAAAACGGTGAGATTATTAAAGAATGTTTCGCCATGAAGGAAAAAAAGATAACGAATATCATTTAACGTTGATGCTCAAGATAACGTTTATGCTCGCAAAACTAGTCACGCACCAACTGCTAACCAAAGCTTCGAGCGAAGAGAAAGTTACCTAGATGTCGATACGTTGTCTGGGACGATACGAAGAGACTTCTAAATCTAGCATGCTTCAAGCAGAGTCCTCGCAGAAGTAGAAGATACTGTAAGAATCGCCTATTTAAAAAAACAAAATGATTGAGGCTCGTTGGAAAATTAAACCGATTGGAAAAAAATGAGGGGCACATACTTTAACCGGCTATGACAGCGAAAAGGCATCCAATTACAAACCAACAAAGAGAGTTGCGAAGTAAGTTTGTAAGATAGTGTTCAACTTGCGCGAATACATTTGTTATCGAAACTAGAGCATTTGTACACTAATATACTAAAAACAAGGCTTGGACGGACCGAGCTAAAAATATACACAATATACTATGCGCGTTCCAATCTAGAGTACAGAGAACATACAAGTGTCGCCAAATCAATCGGGCTTCTATAGATACAATCAGATTTCAGTGCTATATTGAGGGCTCAAGACACTTTGTCAAGGCCATCAAAATATCATATGATGTTGCTGGAGAGCTGCAGCCGTCGGAACGACTATGAAAGATCATTAACATAATTAGGCTCCAGGTACGAACAATGTCCCAAATTTAGCCCCAGCAGAAGTACTTGAAAGAATCGTCAGTAGCAGGTTATAAGTAGTTAGGAAGGGTGATTTACAATTTGAATTAGTCGTTAGTGTCGATTTTCGTGCTATCCACTCTTTTGCTCCGAACGAACTTCAAGTTGCTGACTTGTATGCGAGTCTTAACAGCAACGACGTATATATTTAAAAGGCTGTATCATTTTGATCAGAAGAGAGATACAAGTCCATTATGAAACATTAATAAGTTGAAATAAATGTCAAATGATTATCTGAATTAAAACTCAGCAACGACTTGTTTGATTGACCTGATTTCCTGGTTTGTTCTTCTGAGACGAAATTTCTCCAATTGACGTCTACTTTTATCAAACTTTACACGATACCCGTTCAATCATCGATCATAAACACCGCTTCATATGCAATAGAATTATCATGAATGTCTCAACTTAGACTTAGAACAGACATGGTGATGTGGACTACTACTTAACTTACTACTTAACTACTATTCCTTATCGGTCATAGTTGCTTCGGGGTGCACCTGACGAGGTTCGGACAAAATTTTTCATCATTGTATCTAGCCAGCAATGTTAATAAAATATCAGCGTATCATTCGGTGCTTCCGCTTTGTCAATGAGGAGGTAGTACTGAATCAGCTGCTCAGAATTCAATTTACTCTAGACCATACTTCAGAGAGAACCTAGAGAACCTTATAAGTTAGTGATATTCGACGAGAAAAATCGGAAAACAGCCATAAACATGGCCTTCAAAATTATGAACAAGCTTCATATTGAAGATTAACCAATAGAAGACAAAAGACTTGAAAACTGACCGCGAAGTAAACGATTAGCTTGTCTACACCACAAAAAGTGATTTAAAATACTCTTAAGATTCGGGTTTTTAGTAGGTAATGGCTTACGGATTGAGTCTAATAGACCTTTAAAGATAATCGTAAGAAGCATGCCACTGTGGACTGCATCAATTTATTTTCCTACCTTATATTAACGATATATTCATGTTGATTTACCTTTTCCATCTTTCGCGGCGGAGATATCTCCTCAGAAAAACTACAGAAAACAAAATTAATTAAAAAAACCATTGTTTATTTTTATTCAAAAAACATGATAAATGTTTACCTTGATGAATTCAAATCGCTTTTAACAGAATCTTGTGTTTCAAGTCCATATTCTGTAACTTCTCCAAATGAAATTACTCGCGTTGGTTCTGTGGAAACACTTCTTCTATTTTCTAAATCAAACTCAACTTTTTTCTTAGTCAGTGTTCCTGATCCAGAATGCGATTTCAGTACGCTTTTTCCACTCTTTGGGGACATGAACGAACTTGTGAAGATATCATTGTCCTTGTACTCATACGAATGCTGCATGAAATTTTTAGTATTTTTTGTTGGAGTTGAAGTTACATGAGTGCCAATTAGTTCAAGCTTTTTGGAATTTCGAATAAAATCTTCTATTGTTTCGTACGAAGCATGTTTTGGTATTGTTCCTGGCTTTTCCGATATATGGTATTCCCGATCATGTTTATGCAGTTGGGGATCGGATGCTCTTGTTGAAACGTCTTTGCTCGAATTTCTACGAAGTTCAACTTCGTCAAAACTCATTTTTCTTGTTCTGTTAGATGCGAGTACTTGTTGCGTATCAGTCTTGCGAGGATGGGTAATTTGTTTTTGTACAACTAGTGGTTTAGCTGAAAATTAATGATCATAGTAAAACTAAAAATAGGCGTGTGCTACTCCCCTCCATACAGGTCAAAACTAAACAGTGTTGACAGTTTGGTAACTTTACTGCTAAATATATTGGTTTCAAATCACTAGTTGATTAGTTAATTTGAGAGAAAATGTTTTTGAAAAATCAAGACTATTCAAAATCAAAATCATTCAATTTGAATTCAAAATCAGCGTTATTTATGCTCGAGAGATCCAGTCATTTAGCATACATTGTTTTCTAGCCGGACGATCCCTTTATTATACATATATATTATATATAATTTAATTAAAAGACGACAAATAACAAATTTGTGTTCATGCAATAAAACTGTTTCTGTAGCTGTGAGGAATGACCAGTTAAGTGGTATAGGATTCTCCTATACACTTACAACTGGGTTTTTCTCAAAGCCACAGATTTAATAGAGTCAAAGATTCTAGTGACAAACAAAATACTAAAAGATATCTTCTGACGTGAAATGTAAATCTTAAAGGTGCGACGAATATGGTGTTGACGATGCATCTACGAGTATGAGAAAGACAACAAGAGATTGAGTTACATATTACCTTAAGTTTAAAAAAACCAGAAGTGTCTGTCTCTCTTGCACAATTTAGTTATTTCCAGATCTATCATTTTTTAACGAATAATTTTGAAAATTCGCTTTGTACTGCTCTGTGCATATCTTGCGAGAATTGTTTGGCTACAATAAAATTAATTTTCATTGCAAAATGTCGACAGAAAGTTGTAACAAAAATTATTTTGCAATAGAAGTATTTATTCAAACTTTTTGTTAACAGTGTACAATCAAAATCAACTTGGTTGTAGCCAAACAATTTTCCGAAGGTATACACAGAGCATTTTTCGAAATTATTTGCTAGAAAATAATAAATCTGGAAATAACTATATTGTGCAAGAGAGACCGAATTTCCCTATCACATTTTACCTTTAGTATCATCTATAATGAGAAGAATGACCGGCATGATGTTATGAGTTAAGCAATGCGTCAAAAAGAGTCTAAATTAACCCAAAAATTCATACTGACTCTTTATATGGGCGATTCTCTAGAACCTTTGACTTGGGCTAATTGAAAAAAATAAATTGCAAATCAATAGCACAACTGTGCCATAATGTTTTTCATGTTTCTTTCTTTATAAATGAATGTTTTCTAACGTGGAACATCGAAATATTTAATGCGCATAGTTTTTTAATAGAAAAAAAAATTTTTTTTTTTCACAATAAGTTGAAAAATTTTTTTCAAAAATTCGTGCAAA
>JAAMPD010002483.1:0-14689 GCA_025266255.1 Trissolcus basalis
TACCACCGAAACTCATGATCGTAACGGGACTCCGCCTTGGAAAGTAATAAATATTTCCTTATCTTTTACATCTGTTGCCCGGAGTAGTGTTTCCTTTTTTGTAAAAAATTCGGTAAATTGTTTACTCTCTATTTATCGTTCGACACAATTTTTTATTTCGTCAATCATTTCCGTCTCGATGAACTCTGATCATAATATTAACTTGGAGTGAGCAATTCACGTCCCAATAAAGATGAACAGGTGAAAATACATGAAACTGTCCAAGATAAAGGAATTGACAAAAAAAAGAGAGAAAAAAAAGAAAGAAAAAAAAGACGAAGAATCAATTATTTTACGATCAAATTTCCGCGTGAGTTTTATTGGGTTCATATTTTTGCAATGGCAAAAGAATTCGAGAAACGCGTGGCAACGAAAGCCATTACGGTAAGTGCGTTAAAATGTAACGTGAAAGACTTTGGTCGCCCGTGTTGATGGACTCCTAGAGACAACGGTGGATAGGTTGCGATAGAATAACTGCCTTTTAGGGCAGTTTAACGACGATCTCCTCGCCTCGCCTGGTTCGTTCGTTGCGCTCCACCAGTCTTGCGACCCCGATTGTTCTCGGAACGAGCGCGAGACGTCGGGTTTTTAGTATGCTTTACGCGATCGAGAAAATGGGAAATGTCTTTTTCGCGAGCACCACACAACACTTGGCCTCTTCGTTAGTCCGCCGAATTCGATTGACATTCGTGTTCTCCATTAATTTCCCACGGGTTTTAACATCAACATTTTAACAACCGACCCGTGGCCAAAATCTGACAACCGACGTCGTTTCAATTGGGCCGATCTATAAACGAAAATTGTTATTTCTCGATACAATAACCAGCTCCAGTGGAATAAAAAAGGAACAAAAAAAAACATAAAAAAATGTTTAGCACAAAATTGGAAAGGTTTTTTTGGTTGTGTGTGGTGAAAAATTGTAGTCGGTGAATGAAAGTATAAATATGTATACGAGAAAATGCAACAGAAGCGTAAGGAGAGCAGCGTGATTGAAAAATCCGCATGAATGGTGCAAAATAGCTCACAGCTGTTCCGCACTGTAATTTTCGAAGTGAGAATATTGCAAATCGTCAGTTTTCTTACAAAGAATAAACAGAATAAAGAGAAGAAAGTTTCGATCCGTCAGGTTTGTTCAAGTGACTGCAAAATGATGAAACGATTTAAATATATTTTTCAAACAAATTATCCAAATTGTAACAAAAGAAATGGAGAGGCCAAGCTGGAAAGTTTTTCATGCACTGGAAAACATTGCACGAAGGCGAATTATAAAATTCTGTTCGTTTTCATAAGATTGTTCCCCATTAGAGTCAAGTTATTACAATTTCATATAATTGTGTTGGAAATGCCCGCGGAAAGAGCGGTTCGTCCGATCGTCATCTTTTTTTTTTCTTTTGCAGGCGTTTAGACTTGATTGCATGGATCAAATCGAACATGATAATCTCCGAGTTTAAAGTCCCATCATCGATCCATCAAGAGGAGAATCTGCACCAATTATCATGATATCTCATGCTCCACTCGACGTAACACTTAATTCGACATCAAATTCGATCGCTATTCAGCCACGAGCGTCTTATTTGTTCGTCAAACAGGTACGATCGAATCTCCATTCTCGAATCGACGTCTCCCTTGTGCGCAACGAGAGGAGGAGGTGGAGAGACATTGTCATAATTTTTCCGTCTTTATACCTGTTGCGACCGAAACCGAAATTAGAAAGTCCCGACGACGTTGGGACGAAAAATAAAATAACTTTCATCCTGCCACCGGACTACCCGTTAGGCATCGAATATTAGAGCAGCCTGGTGTGTGCGCACCGTTTCATTTTTCCCACACAGCGCCGGGGCCTTCGCCAACCTTTTATTCATAAAAACATTTGCATATAATGTATCCTCCTGCTAATTGGAACATGGAATCGTACTTGTGCTGATTGTTATTCATGCGTTTATCAATAAGTCATAACTCGTATAATTGCAAGTCACAAAAGTTTTATGAACGATACGTTCTGTTGTATTTTGTGCCATCGATCATCGACACAATTTGCATTCATCAATTTAATGTTAACTCTTTTGTCTTTCGCGCGCTCCTTGTTTGTCTCGGCTGTTTGATTTCAAAGTTCCAACCAAGTTCATAATCTACATTTACAACATTCGACGGCAATTCACAAATATTAAATGTACATGATTGTTCAATCAATTATCATCAATTTTTAAATAATAACAAACGAGAAGAAAAGTCGATAAACTGTTTGAAAATATAATAATGCCAATAATGTTTCAATATTTTAATCCTCATCAACTGCAAGCAGAATAAAACTCGGGAACAGATTGGTTCTGTCAATATGATTGCAATTAATTTCTGGCTGTTACTTTCAACGGAGTAAATAATAAAATGATTAGGCGAAGAAAATAAAAATTGACAAAAACAATATTCGTCCATAATTGCGCATTGTTTCAATTGACGTGTACAAGTTGTACAATTGATATTGATGAAATCGTTCATTGAATCAGAAAAATAAGTGCAATAATGGTTGCTTTATATTGATTAGTATATTAATATAGCAGAGGCATGAATGAATAATAATTTGCCAGCACTGTCTGGACTGAAAACTATTATCCATCGGAATTAATTCATTTCATATTGCCTGCACGAGAGTGTCAAGCGAAATAATTAATTTATGATCGATAATCGTACCTCGCGCATAGAGCAAATAGTGTTCGCGTTAATTATTCAAAATTCAACCAAGTTAGTCTCAATTAATCAATGAATTATACTCAATCAATTATATATATTTTATCAATAAACCCTCGGTTCAATAATGAAAATGCCATATTATATATATAGTCGGGACAATTCCACTGTGGTTCGTTTGGTCGGACAACAAAACAGTCCATCCGGCTGGAGAGATGATTACGACAATCTTCATCAAAAGAAACATCAAACGAATGAAAATGGCAATTTGATAGGCCAGAAATTACCAGTATTAGAACCGCATCAACATCGACTGTATCATCACGTGTCCATAAAATGTACATTTGTTTCATCAGTTCTGTATTGAATGCCTGGACGATTATCATTAAAACTTATCAATGAAACAACAGAAATACCGAGCTGAATCCAACACACATTAAACTCAACAGACCATTCTCTAACAAAACCCCCACACCGTGTGCACCTCCAATTAAAAACTCTCCGGGGGAAAAAAAATCCCATTACAATTGAGCTCTCATTCGAATTACTTAACCGAGCGTTTATGACGCAACTTGCGTTTTATAACCTGATTAGTTACTGGAACAATCTCGTTACCGGACTGAAAAGACCAACCGGTGCAAACAAATCAAAACCAAAAATAAAAAAAACACGAACAACAAAAGGAAAGAAGAAAAAAAACCAAAAGCAGAATGAATAACAAAAAAGTTAGAAGCAAAGCCAAATTGTAAAATGGTTTCGGCTGGGCAAAGTCAAAGCCAAAGGTTGCGATTCGGATGAAAACGTAGAACGAATTGTGGTTGGACTGGAATCGCGACGGTTTTGCGTTAGTGGCGAGGAATGGTTTGAAATAATCGTTGCAGCGTGTGGAAGTTGGTCTCCGGTTGGCGCGGCGGTAAAAAAGGACGCGCGTAGACAAAGCGCGGCGGAGCGACGGGGACAGGCGGAGATATGAGCGCGTTTCGGTAAATGTGTCGGGGCCTGTTGCGTCGAGCGGTGTCGTTGCCCTCGCTCCGTGTGGTGCGGTGTGTGGCATGCTTCTGCTGGCTGGCATGCCGGGCGACGTCGTGATGTACGCTTTGACGATGTAGGTACACGCTGCTGCTGGCTTCTCGGCGTTGCTGCTGCTGCCCCTCCGCTCTCGCGCATCCACCAGCCAAGCCGTCCTCCCGTTCCCTCTCCCGTCGGGAGCACCTGTCGCTCCGCACACTTGGGGCTCGCCAGACCTAAGTAGACGGGTTATCAGTCGGCGCAACATCTTCGTCGCGGCCGGGCCCAAGCCACTGAATATCGCCAAGTCAATTCGTTTTTCGCACGTGCGGCCAGTCGTCGAACAGCGAGTCCGTTTTCGCCGCAAGTGAAATAATGAACGTGATCATCCAGCGTTACGTGAAGTGCCTACAGGAAATCCAATAAGTCACACCGTCGATCCGCCGATTTGTTCATTGACCATTCGTCCTCTCTTCTTTTCGGCAACCATTGACGCCGCAGGGACGCGGGATTGTGCTCATCGACGCGTGCCGGGATGCGACACACGGCCCTCCCTGGCTCCCGCTAACACGTGGCCACTACAGCACGAGGTGAGACTATCATAACGCTTGCGCCGAGACTCGCGATCCTGACAGCCGCAGTGCCCCGGCGAACCGCTCGTTCATTAACGCAACGCTCAATGACGCTCAATGCCACGCCGATTTTCAATTCAAAACCGATTTCATTGTAACGACTGTTTTGACACAAACTTTTTTTCATTCCTTTTTTTCATTATTTGTTCTGCTTTTTTTTTCATTTCGTTTCAAATTTACTTCCTCTATACTCTTTTAGGAATGATTGAACGGGGGCGAGTTATTTGGTTCAGTGGGAAACTCACGGGGGTGGACATTATTTGTTTATCAAATAAACGTGAATGAGCTTCGATGTCGAGTCTTTAGAAAGACAAGTGGAAATTTATTGAGAGATGTTGCGCCTGATGTTGGATGATTCCCTAATATGGAATATCAACATGTTTTAACAGTTAGGACTTACACTTGAGCTGCAACAGGAAGTATCTTTTCCGATGTACTGTGACGTAATGGGCATAATATAAAAGGACTATAGTTTAGTTGCTATCATTTTTACACTTACAATTCACATTTTTTGTTTCATACAACTTTTGGATGAATTATTTCGTTTACACCCACTTTCGAAAAACGTCACGAAAATTTGAAAACTCAGAAACGTTGAAAAGAAATGAACGGGATAGCGAAATTATCGGCGGGACATAATAATAATTTGAATAGGCATTAATTACTCGCACGAATATTCCAACAATTTCACGCGTTTCTGTTCGTCGAAATAGTTCTGGCATACGGCACTACCCGCTCTTCGACTCGTTTTCTCCTCGCCAAGATGTATAATCGGAATTATATGCTCCATGACAAGTAATATCTCTTAATGTGAACGTAAAACGTATAGACTTACGGCAAATGTATTGGACTTTATCGTTGCTTGTCTCAATTTGCATACTCATATTTCATTGCAATCGTCGAAGACATGAATTTGCTCGCTGCATCTCGACTATCAAGAGAAACCATTTATTTATCAAACAAAATACTTAATCAAGCGCAAATTTGAACGAAACATTTATTATTCGTAATAACATTATGAACAAAACGAAACGTGTGTATATACACTTGGGGGAAAACAAAAAATCATACAGAAAGCAAAATCACGTCTCGCAGTCTGGCTCTGTAACACAAAATATTTTCCCATCGGTAAAAACAAACGCCTGTAAACAAATTAAATTGATTTTTTCCTCTAAACCAATTATTACGTTTTTTTAATTAGTATCATTGGCAAGTTGAGAGAGCAAATGTTCTGATACAATAAGGCAGAGTGGTTTTCGTCTGAATGAAACGAATAAAAAGGCGCCGAATGTATGACGATGGTCTCATTGAATGAATCGGCCGAAAGAGAGCGAGGATATTAGCTTGAAAGAGGTACGGGATAATTGCAGTTTAAAGGAGAAAGCCTATGCGAATGACGTGCCGAAAAAGGGTAAAAAAAATGAGCGTATAATTGTCTTAGAGCAGGTTGTATATTCTTATCGCGGCGGAGCGTTTCTCATCATCGCCGCCCTCGCGCTGTCGCTTTGGCCGATATATTCGGGACCGGCAACTCACAGAGCGGCGAACATGTGAGGTGTGGAAGTACGTGAAAGTGAGGAGGGGAGGGAATGCGGTCGGTCTGCAAGCCTCGCCAAATTTTTGTGCTGTTCGCTCCTCCACGTGCTTTCGAACTGATCCAGCCCCGTTCTCATTTTTATCTCCTTCTCCAATTTCCGTGCATCCTTAAGTCAGATATTCCAAATTTGTTTTCAATCACTTCTCCGCACACGATTCTTCTTCTTTCCCATGCAACCAATTTGGATCCCATCAAATATTTCAAAACCTTCCTTCCCGCAACTTTTCTCTTTTCTTCTTCGTTATCTTTCTTCTTTTATTACTTCACTTTTTCTTTTTCCTTTTATTTTTCTTCCATTTTTTTTCTTTGACCGTGAAATTTTCAATTTGTCACCGATACCATGATGTTTCCAATATTTTCGAGACATTCCAGCTTTTCAAAAAGTCTTAGAAGAAAAAAAATGACGTCCGATCAATTAATCGCGGGGAATAAATTTCGAGTGACAAGATTAATGACCAACATTGTGCATACGAAGATCTGTGAGAGGAAACGTGTTCTGGTTGTGTCGACAGGGTCTCGTCAGCGTGAGAAGATATGTGTATTATAATAATTATTATATTGGCCCAAAGTACCCGAAAACAAAGAGCAATAATGAAATTTCTTACGAAGCAGCGGAACAAGAATGTCTGAATTGTAAACGACTTTCGAAGCCTTTCATCTCAAGATGGAATCTCTGGTACGTTGAAACTTCGAGTATCAGCTCGTTTAACGGCGCGAATGGAGATAATTACACGTTCGCCAATTACGAATGGTCATTCTTTCGGGCGATCGGACGAAAAAAAAAACAACCTAGACGTCGCTTCTTTAATAAATTCATTCTTTCGCTTGAAATGCACGCAACTATTTCGTCCGACAATTTGTTCTAACATGTTTTTCTAATTCGACTTTTTGTGAAACAACAAATCAATTATACTGTTTACAAAAACAAAGAAAGGAAACAAAAAAAACTGATGTTTGCTTTAACCGACCCTTGAAAAGTTGTTTGCAATTAAAAAAGAACATTATAGAAAAAATGTTTGACTCACAAAGAAGAAAGAAATTAAAGTCAAATAACGAGCAGTAACCATTTGACCAAAAATGATAAAATGTCGAGAAAGAAAGAGGGAAGTTGAAAAAAAAGGAAAACATTAAAGATTCTTTACAAAATGTAATGAAACGCAAGTTCATTAGGTAGATTTTTAAAACCAACACTGTAATTCTCCCTGTTAAATCGTCATTGCAGCATTATCATACCGTTTGGATAAAAATTCGCACAACTGTGCGAGAGAATGTTTTACACCGAAATTGTAACCGTATACACGATATTCACACGCTCATTAAAAAAGTGATCGATAAATTCATGAATCAGTAGTTATATTTTATCATAAACAGGTTTTGACGGAACAATTTTCATGCGACCGATTTTCGACCGGTGAAATATTCGTATCTGCTTTCTCTCTAACTTGACAAAACGATCGTATTAATATCCAACCGCGAATCTAAACACTTAATCACCGACAATCACGAGCTCATAAAAAAAGGCATCCTTAAAAAGTATTAACAAACCAATCTCCGGAACGACAGAAAAAAAGTCAAAAGAGAGAGAGAGAAAAAAAAAGCAAGAAACTGCCGAATAAAATTAAAATTACTGGTCATGACTGAAACCCCGGGTGAATAATTGCTAATAAATAACCGCGTAATGACGTTATTATTTAGCCCTGTAAGTATGCGCGTGAACGCCGCTTCGACGCACATTTATCGACGCGATCGGTGCATCTGTACGGACGCGCTCGAACGTGTACACTACATGAAATTTTGCCGCGATATAATCTCGCAAGAGAGGCGTACGGAGGAGCGCAATTCAGCCACGATTTATCCCGACGGCGATCTAATAAAGTCGCGCACATTTTCGTTCCTTTTACAACAGGCAACATTTCGGTTCGGTTGTTCGGAGCTGCGTTGAACAGCCGCGTTGACGACATAGCACATTTTCATTAACGCCAATTTAGTGCGGCAATTTGATCGCTGATTCGTGCATTTAAGATTGCCCGAGCATTTTAATAACAGTTCCGCGAACCACTGATATCCCATTCTTAATAGTGTCATTGCGGGCTCCCATTAGTGGTGGTCGAGTTATTAATCATTACTAATGAAATGTCAACGACTGATGAGTGAGTGAATAATAATAATAATCATAACTTTTTTTCCCCCTCCCAACTGGTAATTACACGTTTACTTCGTACCACTGGCTTGTTCATATTAGACGCGCTGAAGCACAAACGCAACCGTGCAGTGATTACTGTCAATGAATATCAGGTCGTGTTAATTTATACCACTCATTGCCGGTGCAACCAGAGGTAAACTTTTTTTTTCGTTCCTCCTTTTTTTATTCTCACAAGATGCGCGCTATTTAGTAACCATTTTTTGTGCGATATTAAATTGAACATTTTTCATTCATTCATCGGGACCAAATAAAAAGATTGCGATTGCAATCAACTAAGCGTATATTTACCGGGAAAAGATGTTTCACAGTGGAGAAGAGTAGGGTTGCGAAGAAAAAAACGTACAAGAAAATTGCATCTGAAATCTCATGCGCTCCGAAAGATGCAACTTGGTCGAAAGTATACAGGTAAATTGATTGGTGTGTGGCTCTCCGGCTCTGACTTCCTGTTCCCAGTCATAAATCCGAGCGGAGAAAGAGGTCCTGTCAAAATGAAATCTCAAACAAAAGGGACGACGGCGGTCATTCACAGAGACCTGTTTCACCAAGGGGGAAAAAAACTGTTCATTGATGAGCGGCCACGACTGTTCACTACCTGATCGCAGATGACGAAATCACGCTCTCTCTTAATATTCATTGACTTAACCAAATTTCGGTATCAATTTCAAATTCGGGCGCAGCGCGCGTGCGTGCCACTTGGCTATTTATTTATACTTGTTCCCTGTCTGAGAGCGCGGCCGCTTTTTCAATTTACATTAAAATGCCAGCCGCGGCCTATTCTCTTTACAAGAGAGAGAAAGAGAGATAAAGAGAGAGGTCATCGGAGTACACGGTAACGGTTTTTGAACAGGTGTCACTTTTTTTCGGCCAATTTTGTCTTCTTCCTTATATTTTTTTCGTCTCCCACTTTTTTTTTGCCGTCATTCATGAAATATTCACCGAGCATGCGATTACGTTAGTGCTAATCCCCGACAGTACCGGAGACCTTCGTGAATTACGTATTTACATTTCTCGCTGATGCGAGCGGCCCTTGGCGAATTGCCTCGTTTTCTACGCAAACAAAACCCTCGGAATTCCGCGCATCAGGTACATAACCAGCTGACAAAAAAAAGAAAAAAAAAGGAACGGCATAAAAAAAGAAAGTCCACGTGTGTGAATACATTTTGTTCTTTCTCTTCTATCCGGCGAGGATGTGTTGGGTCCTCGGTGTGAAGGACCTTACAACTTCATCGTAAAACTCGATACCACCCAATCGTAAAATGACGCTCGCTCAAGCCGAACCGTTTATCGCGCAATTAACGATTTTACGGGCCAGTCCGATGTCTGTGTGTCCCCGTTGTCGCGGTAACAGATCTCTCGAAACGAATTTTGAAACACTGGCAGGCAAAACGATTAGCCCGCAGTTTCGCAACGATTGCGATCGTTAATTTCATTCATAAATTAAACGCGCGATTTATGAATGAAAGGCAGGGAAAAAATGTTCTTCCACCCGAGCTGCATCATCCCGTCGTAAAATTGCAGCCTGAATTTTGTTGGCAGGAAATTAAAGGATCATCGATTCGATATCGGAACGGGCGGTTGGGATAATTGTGACACCCGATTAAATTTGATATTTTATAAAGGTAAAATTGAAATGAAAGATTTTGATAATTAAAAGATTAAAAGACCAAGAAAATGTGTGAACTTAATTTTGAGTTTGTTGATATTAAAATCCTGTGTCACAATTACC
Organism: Trissolcus basalis; assembly: GCA_025266255.1. NCBI lineage: Eukaryota > Metazoa > Arthropoda > Insecta > Hymenoptera > Scelionidae > Trissolcus > Trissolcus basalis. The sequence goes on from JAAMPD010002483.1 coordinate 9,891, forward strand.
CCAACTGTTCTGAAAGAAAAAATATCATTAGAGCTGAAGGTCTATTGAAATTAAAAATAAAATTTCACGATAATTACACGTTTTGACAAAATTTGTAAGGAAATTTATTGTCCCGAGGTTTGAGATATTTGAAACAGGGAGCCGTATAGAAAACTTGTTTTTAGCAGTCTGTGTGGACTCAAAGGTCTATTATGCATTACATTCATTTGCCACGCTACTAAAACACACGCTGCATAAGTAGCACAGTTTTTGTCTGACAACCACCTATATACCTGTTACCAACTCTTTTATTTTACTCGTCTTTCTGAGAAAAATTGTTTTGTTGTTTTTTTTTTCGTCTCGTTCTTTTTTGTTTTATATCCAAGATTGCGTTTGGGCGAAGAAATTTTATCTCGCGAAAATACGAGGTAAAAAAGTTTTGATAAGAATTCAACCAAAATATGTTGATAATAATCATTCAAAAAGAAATGATATACTGTTACCGGTTTAATAAATAATGCTTGAAATTGAAATTGTTACATACAGTTTACACAACTTTTTTTGCTACTTTCACTGATGAAGTAAAAAATGTTTATCAGTAAACATTACAACTGATATTATATGCAAAATAATGTTTCTAATCTTCTAAAAAAGGGAGAAACAGGTGTACCGATGTCATACCAAACAAAAGATCGGTAAGGTTGTACAGCAATCAATTAACGTAATACAAGGCAAATTAATGGGCTGTTCAACGATCGGAAGCAAGCGAAACGTGGACGCGACGCTAGCGTTACGTTTATATGCGGGCAAAAACCGTCGCGATGAGCATAAAAGTCAGGAAATGCGGGCAGAAAAAAAGAGTCTTCGGGCAATCCACCGAGTCATCTCTTTTTTTCTTTCATTTTCCATTCAATAACCATATTTTTTGTTTGTCAAAGAATTTCGTACCCTTAAAAACTTACGACGTATTTTTTTTTAGAATTCAATAACCGTCCTATATTGTGGAGATCGATCGTTGATATATTTTCCTTTTTTTTCGTTCGCAAAAGAAGCATGTTCATCGCATTACCATATAAATCGATGCCTTCATCGTTCACCGAAGCCATTTTTGCGGACCCGCCGTTTTGGATAGCTGAAAAACCGGCGATATATAAAAGCAGCTAAAAATCGGGCAGAGAGAGAGACACAGACTTGAGAGAAAAAAGAAGTCGCCGGACCATGAAGTATTCGTCACCCGACATGCCGCACTTTAATTACAGTTATTAAATCATTGCGCTTATTTATACGGAGCGAGACACTCGAGCCCCGACGAATGAGAGACGCGTCTCGTTCGATTTTCCAGGGGGGTCTTTTTGGGGGGCCCTTTGACGTCACCGGTGCCAACCTGCGATGATCGATCGCAAGATAGCAGTCATAATCGGACAAATCGGTTGGCCTCGAGGGGCACAAAAAATCGGCACAAATGAAAGTCGTACCTTCACGCGCCAAGAGAGATACACCCAAGATATATATCATCTTTGTTTTTATTCGTAATAAAACAATAAATTTTTTTTTCCCCTCTTCATCCTTCGTTTGTAGATAAACTTGTGATGTATAATTGCCGACGATTTAATCTCGGGATTAAGCCGCCCGTCGTGCCTCGGGAACGTTTTTATCCCGGAGGCAGTTCCGATTAAGTAACTTAATCTCGCGAAATAAAAACGCAAAGATCGGCGAAATAATTGGCTCGAGATGTTTAATTAATAAACATCCAAGTGAATTAGCATGAAGCGTTAGCGATGAGCTGTAAAAGGCTGTTTATGTTGCACTAAAAGTTGTACGTTTAATGCACTCCAATGGGAAAGTCTATAGGTATATTTTCAAATGGTAAAGGAGAGGGGGAGGGGGGTTAAGTGATTGCGCGCGTTAAAAACCTCTTGCGAACGGCGCGCCAAGGAAATTATTAGCGTGGGATCTATCGCACACGAGTTGTGGCGCCCAAGTGGGGGACACCGTTAGCGAGACGTGTGCAGTCTAACCGGCCGTTCCGAAACATTTCAAGAATGTATTGTGTCCTGGGAATATAACTGCGGCCAGTGTCTACGCGTACCGCTAACCCTACGATATATTGTGACAATTGTTATTTGGGGTCCGCGCGAGCCGACTCTTATCACGCCGCGCGAGATTCGATGGCAATCAATTTAATTGACTGGCTGACTAGCAGATCCGATCGTGAATTTATCGCAAGCCATATGTATAGCCACGGAGATTGCGCATCCTGCCCCGAAGTCACAACTCATACTGAAATTAATAGCATAGAAAATTAAGACCAATTTTTGCGTCGACGTAAACAATTATTTATTCACCAGTCAGGAAACCTACTCTCACGATAATTGGATCCTTACGTTTATTTTTCTATCATTTTTTTCCTTTTTCTTTAACCTTGGCGAAAAATCTTGCTAAGCTGTGAAATAATAAGCAGCCCGTGGAGTGCATTCATAAATTGTTGATCGGTGGTTATTTAAAAAGTTTGCTATCAGAAGGATGAACAAATCCCAAGTGAATTAAATACGCATCTGATAATCCACGCTTAATCACGCGATTTTCGTCGAAGCGACGGGGGTATTTGAGATTCATAAGTACCCCGACCGTGGTCCTTTCCCTGGGATTGTTTAAACTTTGATGTACCGTTCTGACGGCGCACTCCAGAAATCCCCCAATAAATTACGCATTTAACTGTTAAATTGAACCGCGCCGAGCTTACCTCGAGCCCACATTATTCCCGAATAACGACGACATTGATCATAAACGTCTGCGGTATCTCTCGCTTGACCCAAAATGGAAGTCTGCATTAGATAAACCAACTCTTTTATAAAGCCTTGAACTTGACCCCCTCGTTCAGATGCGCGTTTTACGGCCGTGAATATTCGAGCTGTAAAAACAGGTGACAGAGTCGTTAAAAATTATTACTTTATCAAAAAACAACCGACGCACGCCTTTCTTTCATCCAACACAAAATTCCACAACCGAAATGAAACATTCCTAAACCTGTTAACACCCACTTTCTTCCTTCTCATCTTCCTATTTTGATTCCGCCAATTTCTTTTGTTGGCTGATTTCTGTCGGCCTCTAAATTTTGTGTTTGTCTTTCCTCGGACAGTTCCACGATGTAACTGTAAAAATAATTCACAGTTTTTTTTATTATATTTCGGTCTTGGTGAATGAGATAGAGAGAACGAGAGAAAAGAAAGACAAGCAAAGATGATCTCGGAAAGTTTTCGGAAAGTGTGATTTCCGGGTGTTTTGTAATGCAAAGCGCAGCACGAAGTTAATGGGTCGTTAGAGAGTGCATAATGCAAGCATACAAAACGCGTGTTCGACGCGCGTTCTCAAACATAAACAATGTCCCCGGTGCAAAGTAACCATCCAACGGGGGAGGGGGGACGAACGGGAGAGGAGGGTAACGAGAAAAAATATTCAACGGAGAGATAGGTTTGAACGCCCGGCTCGATAATCGGCCAATTTATAAGCGACTTTGTGAAGCAGGAAACGCTGTCAAATGTTTTCTTTTAATTAAAAGATCTGCCTTTAATAGATGACGTGGGCACTTAAAAGGCACGCGATCCGGTAACGACGTTAACCTCGCCGGCGGACAATCGTGCGTGTCAATGGCGCGATTAGGGATGGGCGATTGTACCTGATTTAATCGGAAGTCAATTAATCGAACATCGATTAATCGAATACTTGGTCGATTTTATTTACGGGGCGGCAAATCGATTCTCGATTGTTTTTTTCAACAATCATCATTTTTAATATAAAAATTAAAATGCATTTTTAATTAAGTTCAAATTTCTTCATATAATATTTCATTCTATATTATTCTATATATTCTATTCTATATATTTATCTCTATGTAATAAATAGACTTGAGGACCTCAAGTCTATTGATTCAAAAATAATATTTTTATACACGGAAAAAAGTGTTGTAAAACTTTACAGTAAAATTTGGACAAATTACTGAATTGTCCATGAGAAAATAATAAATAATATATTTGATGAAATTTCAATAAAAAATTGACAATTTATAACCAAGGCGATTCACAATTTATTTTAAAATCAACAACCAAGACAAAATTACAAATTAAAGAACATTTACTCTGTTACAGTACTCTAGTCAAAATTTAATAAGTCTTTAATAAGTACATCCGTGCCATGCGAGCGTCTTTTTTCTAAGGCTGGAATTGTAAAATCAGACTTAAGAAATCGTCTATCAAGTAAACATTTGAATCAACTATTATTTATGAACTCTCGACCAGTTCAAGAGTGGGGTATCGAATAACTTCAGTCTTTGACTTTTCTACTGTAAAAAAGTTCGTCTATTTAATTATTTGTTAATATAAGAATTTAGGATTATTTAATTATTTGATTATATACAAATTGTTTATTTTTAATTATCTTGAATATTTAATATTTCGAAAAAACGATTTTGAATTAAAAGCGTATATTTATAAAAAATAATGAATAAAAGTTTAAAGAATTGAATATTATTAATTGTTTTTTTCCTTAGAGGTCATTTTTTTGTAAATTAAAATAATCGATTAATAATCGTCTTCGATTTTTTGAAAAATTATTGATTAATTTCTCGATTATTATCTATTTTATTCGATTGTTAATAATCGATCTTTTTTCCAACAATCGCCCATCCCTAGCCCGGAGAGCACATAAGAACACGGTGTGCGCGCGCGGCTTTTGTCCGCCGTGACATCTAAGCGCGTGCGCGCCGATTTTAGTGAGAATAAAAAGAAGCGAAAATGGAAGAATAGAAGAAGTGCTGACAATCC
>JAAMPD010002484.1:0-14678 GCA_025266255.1 Trissolcus basalis
TGCCGGAGTGGATATAAAAGCCGAGCCACGACTCGCAAAAAGTAGTCAGTTACAGATGAAAAAGGTACATATTGAAAAATTTGTAAAACATTGTAATAGGTCTTTACCTAAAAGCAATTAATACTAAATAAAAAAAAAAAATACATTTACTCATACAAAACTAACCCGCGGCTGAAAAAGCACAACTAGATCAAACTCCTGGAACCCTTCTTTGCGCCAGTAGGCATGACACACTTGCATCACACTATCGACAAGGTTATCTGGCAAAACTCAGCCCGAGTGGCCTTGAGACGTATCGAGGAGCAGCACAAGCTTGAAGATGTCATAACATACAACTTATCAACTTGCAACATCCTAAGCAAATTACGTCGTTCCAGAGACAGTCAAGCATTTTACCTGTCATCTAGATCGCCATTACTTTATTTTCAAGTCTATTTTAACTACGACTGATGTCGAACCGATACACAAAGTTCTCTAAAGAAGGCTTCGTATTCGTGTTTCAGGCTGACAAGCAATGCTATACGTGCATTTAATCCTTCCTGAATACTTTGCAACCCTTTTTGCTTGAATGCCTGTATTTCAAACACTTCAGGCCAAACTATGTCGCCCAATTTTTGATTCGAAAACAGTGGAAATTTGACAACACACTGTTTCGTGCTTGACAAGCGGACATCGTAGTCGTCAAAAACATTGTCCTCATCGTCTAAAATGCGCAACGTCTGCGCGCCTTTTCTCTGAACGTATGACCTGGAGTAACACTTGGAGGATGTAAAGCGTGCGATGCTGTGCTACGGTGTTCGTGGGTGAGTGGACCAAGTAGCTCGCGCGTGGATGTTAATTGTTGCGACACCGTTGCTTCACCTCTACCAAGCCAACTCTAAAATGCGGGAGTCTTACTGCCGGACACCATGTCTGCGGAACCTTCGAATACCGTCAACCTATTTTCGAAAATATTGATTTAATAGTAGAGATTCTTATTTGGTTATTATGTTTTTACTGTGATTTTTTATAAAACGAAAGCTATACTTGTTCTTTTCTTCTCTTTTTATTCATGTTTCATATATATATTTTCTAACAAACTGTCCTGTTCTGTCACAAAAACATCTTACCCTTATAGACTAAAAAATGATAATTATCAATTCGATTAAAATTACTCATATGAATTTTTGTCATAAAAACATTTCCGTTCAGTCAGCCATGCTAAATAATCTTTGAAAAAAGTCCTTAAAAATTTGACATTCTTAGAGACTGTCTTCAAAAATAAGATACTTTTAAGGACAGTCCTCAGAAATTTCAGGCTTACGAGGACACTTCTCAGAAAAACTAGAAATGATAAATAAGAATTGAACTTGAATCGAATTAAGAAAATTATTCATAAATCTCATAGTTCTTTCCAGGACAGGTTTTAATAGTATATTGTTAAATTCCAAGTATTGAATTTTTAAGTTGAACATTTGTGAACAAAGACGAACTCATGCTGTGTCAATGCAACATATTGACAGTTTAACAAACTGCTGAAAAATAAGAACATTGTTAATGAAAATATAAGTACCTCTGCGCGTAAATAGAAAACATAAATGAGCTATATTTCAAGAAATTTATGAATTAAGTTTGACATTTTCGTAAAGACTACAGAGCTATACCGAAGTATCAAATTTTATTGATTAAAAAATATTCTTTGCTCATCAGATTTAGCAGTTTTAAAAAAGACCAATGTCGTTGATTCATTTTTAAACTGATTTCAGAATTATAAAAAGTGTTTGCTTAAATATCAGCTCGAATAATATTCTCATAACATAGTCAAATTAAATTTAATGGGTTTTGTAGCTCTAAATCATTTGTACGTGTCGAAATCTTCATCTTTGAATATTAAAATTTTGTTAAACCTTAAATTTAACCTTGAAAAACTCAGTGGATATCACTTTTGAGCCTTGTACTTAGAATGTGTTTTGTTCATGAAGGTACCAAGAATAACATACTAAAATTCCAGCCTAAATTGCTGGAACCGATTTTCTATATGATTCTTGCGGTGTCTCTCATTAGTAAATGTATTGTACCCGAAAATGTTGTTAGAATTTCGATATTCTTCAAACTCATTGATCCTGTTCGATACTCTTTGATACTCTACGGTACTTTCTGATATTCTGGGCCCTCTTCATCTTTAATCGCGAGAGTTTTTGAATTTTTGACCCCTTGCAAATTATCGATTTTTTTAATGATTGACGATGATTTTCATTTTTTGCAAAACAGTGATGTAAAATTGCTTACCTCAGAATTCAAGGTGAGCAATGATAAAGAAATAAAATTCTTCAAAAATAGTCCTTAACATTTGAGGACATTTTTAGAGACTGTCCTCAAAAATTTAACACTTTAAGGGACAGTCCCTAAAAATTCAACGCTTTCGAGGACAGTCTTGGCACGCACACTATATATTTCAGCGCATGGCGAGATACGTACATCTACATGCTCTTAATTCGAAACTGTTAATAGTTCCAAGCTGAAGGTAGAAATTCTGTGAACGAAGATAACTTATGCAGTAATAATGCAAAATATTTTTACTCCATCATATAAACAGATTTGAGCTTAGTGACTTATGTTTTTTGTTCCAGCAATTCATTACTCATTGTTTGATTACAATGATTCTCTGGCAATTTGTTGATTCGTAACGTTCACGGATTTTTCTGCTTCCAAAAATTTTTACTTAATTCAATATTAAAAATCAGTGCAGTATACTTGTACGTTTGAATTTATTATAAAACGTCATAAACATAGCTCAGAAAGGCCTTCGTTTGATTTTTATAGTCAAGAATGGTGATTTGTAGAAGATCTAATTGGCTAAGACCAGTAATCGTTATACGATTCTCACAAAAACGAGAAATCACGTGTAAATATATTTAAAAATAATATTTATTCTGAATGTAACTAATAAAACTTATCGCCACTCTACATTAATCATGTATGTATAACTTATATGTTGAACAAAAATCAATATATCTCGAATATCCCAGGCAAATAGGAACACAAATGCTGCATATATAGGCCATATATGTTTGATGAAACATATATGCTGCCATTTATGCAGCATGTATATGGTTGCCCTTATGGTAAGTAGCCATAAATGCTGACATAAATGTCGGTATATATGCAACATAAACGCAAACATTTATGGTTCGTTGTCATATATGCGAGCATATATGCAACGTATATGTAGCATTAATGGCTACATTAATGTGACATATATACAGCATATATAGTGCATTTATGTTGCATAAATGCTACATATGTGTTACATATATAGCTAAATTTATACATTCTTACCAGGGATGTTGAATATACATAGAACATATTTTGATATACATTTTTGTTTTTGTGGGTTCAATACCCTTACTACGAATTCTAACAAATTCATGGAAAAATAATAGGAGAAATGTGCTGAGATTTGTAACGTGGTCAGCGCTACTTCCAGACGAGTTTATTCAAATATAACAATTAGAAAATAAACTTAATACTGAAACAGGTTGCTTAGGGCAACTAATTATAGTAAACAAAAAAAATCTAACAGATAAAACGAATTTAATTAGTTTGAAAAATCTGTTTCAAAACGACAGTTATAAGAGCAATTTTTCTCGCTACAGGCTTCTTAACCTCGTTCTTAACTTCTCAAATGGAATATTTCTTCTGTTTTTAAATAAGTTTTCATAACGAAACTGATTTTTCTAACCATTTGGTTACAGTTCTGTAAACAAAGTGTGTATCAATTTTTCATAATTAAATTTTTTCCAGAAAAATTGTGAAAGTTAGAGCATTTTCAATTCTGATTATTTTTCTATAAGAGTGCTTTTTCAGGCAATGAATTTGAAATAGCTAATAAATTTAAGGAACTCAATTTTGACGTGCATCACCATTTGTTCATTTCTCTATTTCTAGTTTCAAATAATTATGAGACAAAAGTGAAATATTTTTTTTATAACTAGAGAAGATGGCAAAATGTTTGCCTACCGATAGAGCGAAGCGAGTGCTTGTCCCTCCTCACGAGTCAGAAAACCTTTGTCAACTCTCAAAGTTGGGAACATCATTTTTTTGATAAGCGGGGTAAAACTATGCGGTTTTACTGAGTATATAAATAGTATATTGTTGTACGTGAGCGAAAAGATGAGCTTTTCGGTACACTGTGCAGGAAGTTTTTTCTGCACTTCTCACTAGTGCGAAAAATACTTTTAGCACATCGTACGGAAACAAGCCATTCACCCCACTGAAATTGGTGCGAAAAAGAGTCAATTTCTTATTATATATCATGAAAAATCAATTTTTTTGTCAATAGTAATTATAATTTTTTCAAAGTCTAGACAATAAGCAATTTTCTGGGTTTGCTATCAAAACATAACGATTTTTGGTCAGCCTCTGACAATAAAATTTTTTTTGAAACGAAAGTTTCTTGAAATACAATGTCTTTAGGGACATCAAATTCTGGCAAATTCGATGTTTTTGAAAACATTTATTAGAGTTATATCAAAGGAAATATACAAATGTTCTACAATTACAGTAACAAAATATTGGAGCCTATTTATTTAATAGCGCTATTTCAAGCTCATGTTTTAGTCTTCCGTGTTTAAACATAACATACTAAAAACAATTAATTCAAATAAAAAAGTGTTAGATAAGGCACTATGATATATTATAGAGACTATTTTGGATATTATTGTTATACTTTACTCATACTTAATTCAATACCATTTAATTTATCATCTCCGCTCTTATTTATTCTGATCAATATGTAAAGGAAATTCAAATACGGGTTTTCGAGCGCGAAGATTTTCTATGTATTTGAATTACTTAACACAAAAACTAAATACAAGCTTTAATCGTAGCATTTTGTTTTATTATCGATATCTGACCTACTCTACTGTTTGTGAAAGTATTATTTGGTTTTGATCAGTCAGTACGGTCAAACTTGAATATTTATATGCACTTGATTAATAAATCGAATCTAAATAGTTATTTTCAACTTGTTATCATTTTCGAATGATCGGTAACATTGATCAATATGTTTTAAGTGAGAGTGAAGTTTGACTAAAGTGATATGAAAACTACTAATAGTAAAGATAGGTAAAGTAAATTATTGCAATTCGAGCAAGATTTGTAAGCCTCATTTTTTATACTGTATCTGTAATGATCTTCTAGTGTATAAAAAAGTACTTTTGCTTCTATCAACATATAAGAATTTGAGTTTGACCTCATGAAATGATAGAAAATAAATCTACTAATAGCGAAAATAATAATTGTCGCTTATTGCAACAAAATGCAAATTTGGCATTGATATATCGAAAAGTCTTGTTGTAAAATGCCACTTGAAAGGACAATAACCGAATAGTTCCATCAGGAATTTTACTTACTAAGAAAAACGTTCTCATCGAGATATATGTCTAAGTAAGCAATGCACATTTTTGAGTAATTGCAGAATATCATTTGCCATACGGTTTTTCTGATGTTTATTCAAAGTAATTGCAAAAATGTAGACGTTATCCAATATTTCAAAATAAAATCTTAACCGAATGACGTTGTGTCTTAATTACTACTGAAACAGTTGTAAGTTGAAGTGAGTCGTTCAAACCCGAACATATTTTGACATTTTTCTCATAAGACAGCTGATTAAAACAATTTAACACTTTTAACATTCAGTAATTTTACTCATAAAAATCGCTTGAACGCGCTTAAGCAGCTTGAAATCAAAATCAATATGAACATATAACATTGAAGCAATATAATTTTGAATAATAAAAACGATGAGCAACGAAACATACAATTCGTGAAATCTTGAATGAAAGCTTTTATTATTATTGTGACGAAAAACGAGTATCATATGCGTACTATAACTGTTTTATTTTATACGTGACCTTGTATTATTATGACAAATTTTCTGAAGTCGAAGAACAAAATGTAAAGTAATTATTCTGATTTCTAATACAATCATACAATACAGATATATTTGTGTTACATTATCGTACAAATTTTTAAATGACATGAGATGTTTGACAATATTAACCAAGTAAGCAATAATTGAAAAAAGGTCTTTAATGACATTTAAAATATTCAAAAGTAAAAAGAATTCAGCAAATCAGATCCTAACGCTCAAACAATATTTCTATGTGATGAATTAAAATTATGATAATTATTCGTATATTTTGAACAATATAATAATGAATACTGTTATTTTAAATATGAAACTCGAAAAAAATGTCTAAACAACTAATTACTTTGTCTGTTTTATATAATTGTGAATATAAGTTCTGAGAGTAGTAATTTTGTAATCCTTATAGAAATGTGGATATTTATCTTTGAATAGTTGTAATTCTTTGCCTGTAGGCATAATCTTCTGTTTTATATTTTTACTAAAAACTGCTAGTAATTTCTTTTTCGCTGCCGGATCCCACCGCTTTCTTTTCAGTGTTCCAGAATGATTCGGCCTATCTTTGTCCGTGTCTGACTCAGAATCTCTAATTCCCTTGGATTTTTTTTGTCGATGTTTAGTCGTTGGAGTTGTTTTCAACAGACGAGGTTTTTCAAGATTCGACGTCCGTTTACGCTATAAAAAGAATACAATTTCACTCAATGTATAATTATCATGTCGAGAAAAATTGTTATTCACAAAAATTTGTTTACACAGAAAACATTCAAAATGTTTAAGAATATTCATTAATGCACTCGAAATGTCCATAAATCAATTTTATTTTCTACAAGTTGCATTTCAATTCCATGAATATTTTTTATTAATAAACGACGAAAAAATTAACGATTATATGACGAAAAATATCCGAAAAATTAATGAGGATTATTATTAGTTTATCAAAATTACTAGATACTAGAATATACTCACTATGGAGGATTCTGCCTTCTCAACATCAGGAGTTTCTATTTCGTGACCATCTATGGCATCCAAATCTTTTTCAGAGCTTTTGTCATTTTGATCTTGATTTTCGATCTCTTGCAGTGAATCATTATGCTCTGATTCTATCAACGTGTCGATTATATCTGCTTGAAACGTAACGCTGTCTTCTGTTTGTCCTGCTTCAACATCATCTTCCTCGATATCGCTCAAATTATCACCATCTGATTCGTCGTCAGAAACTTCTTCATTGTCACCTTTTTGTACAGTTTTGAAAATTTCAGTCATCACTCGAATATCTCTGGCCGCAGATGGCAACCTATAAAACTGTTTATGGATATTTACTCCATGACCCATGTAATCTGCCAATAATTCAACTTCGTTCGGATCAAGGTTCAGTTCTATACACTTAGTAGCAATGTGCTTTCGTAAAGTCGTTCCTCTTAGAGTCTCAGGATTAGCAGCACCGCATACTTTTGAAAAATTTCGTAGCAAGTTGCATGCACGGAGATACCGGATTTTAGTGGTAGCAGAACTTGGCAGACCAAATATGAAATTGTTTCTTTCGGGAAGTACTAAACTCTTGCGATGTTTCACTAGAAGCTTCATCGCTGCTTCCATTTCTGATGTTATAACAATCGGAACGCTTCTGCCTAACTTTCCTCGTATCCTGAAGTGCTTATACGTAGTCAGTGCTGACTGGGCTTCGATTGATAACTCGTCAAGCAATCCTTTGTCAGCTTTGTTCTGAACGGATACTCTACTTTCAAAATCCTCCACGTTGATTCTCTCTGTCTCTCCTGCTCTTCGCCTGTTAAAACATTGTATCAGAGTTAAAACAGGACAAGCTAAATTGTACCAATTTTCATACGAATATTTTTCCTTTAGTTTTATGAAATGCTTTTTCATTTCTTTTAACAGGTAACGGAACAACATTTTGATATCTTCTTGCGATGGCAATATCACTTGTTTGTTTCGTTGACGTCGTTGCTGCTGTTCATGAGCTTCCTTTTTAGCAATCAAAGGAAAATCTTTCTTCAATAGAATAAGAAAATTTTCGGTCCGTGTTTTTCGTTCGACGTCATCTGCTTTGATGCATTCAACTTCGTTGATGTCACCAACACATTTGAGCAATGTAGCCGCTGTTAAACAGTTCGTTGGTGCTGTGTAAGTCCCTTTCGCTTCGTTGTATCCAGCGACGATTTGTATCGCTTTTGATAAATTATCGTAAAAAGTAGGATCAAACAGAGACTTTAAATCTACGACTCTAGAATCAAGTTTTTTCATTGCAATCAAAATTCTGCCTAATAGACGGAGTTTCGCTCGTATCATTGCTTGATCTTGGACTTGTTTGTACTTGATGCTCATCTTGTTTGCGTAAATCATTGCCAGCCTGTCAAATCTCACAGTTAAAGTAGGTTCGTCTTCACGCAATGGTGGAACAATTTCATTTCTCACTTGGTAATTCGCAATTTCGTGAACTTGTGATTTGATCTGACGGCTGCGCACTTTGCCTGTTCTTCCATACACAGGATCGCTTAAACACAGACGACGATGATTCCGAAAATTTGATTTTGCGATCAATCCTTTGCAACGATCACAAACTTCAAAATCATTTGCTGTCCTTTTGAATTTTTCATTCGGTCGTCGAGCAGGAATAATGTAGCCTTTATTAAGACGTGGATCCCTGCTGAATTCAAGATCTCCTCGTCTTCTTATTTCGCCAATGATTATTTTTCGACGTTTGATGTTTTCTTTTGTTTTTGGAAGTAACATCAACTTTTTAACTTCAGCTTCATTTTTGTGCTTATTTTCTAAGTGTCTGGCGAATTTTTTTTGCAATTTTTTACAGTAAGGACAGAAGTGAGATTTAGTTTGGGTACTTTTTCCTTCTGACACTGGAACAACAAGATTAGCAAAATGTAATCCTTGAATGCCTTCGGGTAAACTCTCAAGGTGTTTATCATCTTGTTTGACGGGAGATTGCTTGTTTTCGACACTGTCAGTTTGATCTTCAGATTCTTGATCTGTCTCTTGATCAGTAATATCTGGTTCGAATTCCGGATCCATTGATGAGCCAATAGATTCACTTTCTGAAGAATTAACTCCATGGGAATCATACTCCGGTTGACTTAGAATTGTTGAAGATTTCACCCGTAAAACACGCCCACGAAGAACAGACTTATCTGGATGATTTTCTATAATAAAAATTTGACATAATTAGAATATGCGAAAACATTCTCAAGCAAATGAATAATGATACTGAAGGTTGTAATTTCAGTAGGTGTAATATAAAAAGATACGATACGGATCATTGATTCCATACAACAAAATATTTTACAATTTTAAATATGAATCTTAAATCTAAATATATGTATCATTTTTGAAGATCTATCAAATTTTCTATTAGTTTTTTTTTGTTCAAGAAATACAAAGAAAATGTACAAGAAAATACATCTAATAACACTTTTCGAAAGCTGAAAGTTTTCGCGAACTAGCCTTGAATATAAATGAATGTATTATTCAAGTATTCAAGACATAAATATGATATCAAAAATATGACGCTACACTATTTATACTCTTTACACACCTGCATTGTTATTGTCATTCAGTGAACTCATTACGTCAGATACTTCGTCAGTGAAAAATGTTGAACAAGAATTAGCATTTTCTAACTCAACTGAACGATTTTTTGGGATTTCCTCTAATGTCGAAGAAAATATTGCTGGATCATTTTTCGATTTTTCACAAAGAACTGAAGATCTTTGAGTTTTTAGCTCTGAAACTTTTAAATCCAGACCATCATGTTTAACTTTGTCTTCGAACAGTCCACTAATCTGCTTAGCTGGAGAAAGTTTGACGTCGCTGAGAATTTTGATGATTGGTTTCGTATTATCTTTTTTAGAAATCGCAGAAGCTGAAATTATAATTTCACTCTCTATATATCATATGATTATACCTTTTTTTACACGAAATGTCGGCATACTTCGAATCACAGGTGCAAAATATAAACATAAATTCCTGATTGAGGTTGAAAGCTGGTAGATTAGGTTCAAAGCTTTAAACGCCGTGTTAAAGCGGTGAAGTATACTTCTTAATTGGTAACCTCAATAAAAAATTTGGATCCAACATTTGATTTTGTATAACCAGCCATACACTAGTTTTTATGTATAAAATATTCATATTTACCTTTTTCAAGAACTTTTTCGATTTTGGAACTCGATAAAACGTAAGTTTTTCCCGCTGAGGAAGATGAATCTGAATTCGATTCATCTTTTTTGCTTTGTTGTCCTGATGTCTGGTCTAGAAATTGTTCTCCAACTTTTATCTTGAAACAATTTCCTAGTTCTGTTCCTTTCTTTGATGTTTGGTCAGAAACTTCATTTTCAGATCTAATCTCAAAAATATTCCTGAGTTCTGCTCGTTGTTTTAATGTCTCGTCTAACAATTTCTCTCTAATATTTGTCTCTTGAGAATTTTCTTCTTCTGTTAGTTTTTTTTGATGTTTGGTCAGTAACTTCATCATTTATACTAGTCTCTGAACAATTTCCTTGTTTTGTCTGTTTTTCTGATGTCCAAACTGGTATTTGGTCTTCAATGCTAGTCTCTGGAATAATGCTGATGTCAGAATAGGTTGAAAGCATTTTTATCGATCCTTCCGGAGTATCAGGAACTTCCCAACTATCGTTTAAACTTTTTTTATCGGAAATATTTTTCTTCTTGTCTTTCTCCGAAGAGTGTTCTAAAAAAATATCATTTATTTAAAATATTGATTTTATAATAATAGTAATCAAATGATCAATAAAATTAACGAAAAAATTCAAATCAATGAAAAGTATGACAATGAATTATTTAAGTTTTAAAATATTTAATTTAGAAGATAAAAGTAATTCTTCTCATTTGTGAAAAAAATATGTGTGATTTCAATTTAATTTAAGTACCTGTGACCTCATCATTATTTTTTGTGCTACGATTGTTTACAACTTCGAGAGCAGGAGTTTTGATTGCCTTTAGCTTGGCTTTGAGAACCGCACCAGTACCAGAGACACCATCATCAGCCTTTGAATTTTCAGCGTGACTCACAGCTTGGTTTTCTGCTATTAAACAATAGAAACTTAGTTACATTAATCCTCTTTTAAGTAACTTTAAAAAGTTAACGTTGATAGCTTGACAAAATAAGGTTCATAATTTCGATAAAAATGTGAACTTAGAATTATATATATATTTCTTCGAATCTTCGTTCATTACCTTCACATGTGTTGTTAATAGCATCAACAATGTTGGTGATTCGATTTTGCGGTAATTCAGATGTAGCAGTTTTTGTTTTTTCCGGCTGAGATTCTGAAAAATGGCTCACTGTTGCGGCACAATCAACTAACTTTGATTCTTCCTTTTGATGTATGACTGATTCGGCATCTGAAAACAAGTTGAAGAAAAAATAAAGTAAATCAAATCATATTTATCTTTTGTCAATTGAGAAACATTTTAGTAGTCAACACTTAAGAATAACTTTGTATAACTTCAGTATAACCTACTGAAATGAACTAAGAAAAACGTTTTCTAGAGCATTTGTTGATAAAAAAGGAATTTTCATGAAAAAGTCCCCAGAGATTTGACTTGTTGTTTGATAACCGTCCTTGAAAATCATTTTCATTTTTTTCGAGTGCCTTAGTATTGTTCGTTACAAAGATAATAAAATCGTTAGAATTTTAATGTGCTCAGATTGTTAATTTTTCAGGTATATAGCAAGTCTCTGCATAAATAAAAAACAAGCTCATAGAGCTTGCTAAACTACATATATAAACACTGGTTACGATCAGTTTTCTCCATCCGAACAACCTATGATATATTGTTAAAAGTGTCTTTGTAATATGCAACTAATTTGAACTAACACAATGTATTTACAGCAGTATAGAAATTCAAGTGGCTAATTTGAGTGGCTGATTCAAGTATCAGAATTTCATTCTAACTATACTCAATAATCAAAAAAAATTGACCGATAAGAACAATAGATAAAGTCAGCCACTTATGTGTAAATAAAAATTAAAAATTTTGAGAAGATTTTGATAATTGGTTGCTAGAGTGAACATAAATACAAACGCTTTTTACAATATATCTAAATTGAAAATTGATCTTAAACACTGTCGGAAAAGTCATAATATAACTGATTCTAAAAATAAAATTCATTAGAAAAATTATTTGAAAATGATTTTAATTTATTTCACGTGACAAGTCTCTAAATTTATTGCGAATTCTGAGCTCTCGCAAGCGCGCGAACAAATTTCAGTATGACATAATTGATTGACTGAAATAAAAATCTACTAATAGCGATGATAGCTACAGTTATATGTATGAAATAAAACAATATTTTATATATTATTCTTCCTGGTATTTTTGTAATCACACGATAAAATCAATTCCAAGAGCAATGCTCACAATTACATATGTATTTGAAAGATTTATTTTATAAACTTAAGAAAATAAAACCATTAACAAAAATGTCGAGTAAAATTTTGTCATCTAGTTCTACACAAATTCACAAATCTTTTTTTTTTTGTAATATCCTGATATGAAGCTTTTTATGAATAGAGAAACTAATCAAGCAATCTGTGATGCATTACGAGAATTGACTCAATTAAGATATAAAATAACAATTATATAAATATGTGATAAATTTTCAAATGTGATTCAAAATTTAATTTTGAATTTGGGTAAGTAACGTAGCGTATAAACTATTTTGAATTCTACTCTATGTAAGTAGCAGTCACCTATGGATTTTGAACATTTATAATTGAAAAAGACATTTGTCGCATGTGATGAAAACCGTTTGTTGTGAATACTTGTGGATCGTAAAATTCAATTGTTTGGTATTTGTACACATGTTTCAAAAATATTTGTGTAATAGTCAGATATCATTTTTCATAGAAAATTATATTTTGATACGAACCTACTGTCGTTGTACCATATTTCACTATTTTTGAATGTTTTCGTGCATCCAATGGTATTAAAACCACCTTAGGGTTCATTTTCTTGAGTGTGTCTGAAAAAATGAAAATTTCGAAATTAATGATTACGATTATTTTATATAAACCACCAAATATAGTCTAATCAACTAACTTGATGATTGGTCATCTATTTCAGCTGATGTGTCAGCTTCGTAACCATCAGAAAGTCTAGAAGCTGCTTTTCTTTTCCGGTTTTTCGGTTTTTTGAAGTCTGCTGTTAAATAAAAGACTATTGAATCAGATGAACATAATGTTTTTTAACGTATATAAATAGCTTGACTAACGTTTAACAGACTGTTTGTTGAGTAACCAAGGAAACGTCTTCTTAGTTTCTTGATCTCGATCGCCGTAATCATAAGTCAATTCTTCTCCACTCTTGATGTCTCGTCGAGCGAAAAACACTATAAAAGGATTGTTATCGATAACAACCACTTTTGGTTTCAGGTTTCCATTCAAATCGTGGTTCAAAAGTCTTCCATAATTATTCATAACGTCATATGTAGCATCAACACTGTAAAAATTTATATAACAAGTAAATAGAAAACTAAATGAAAGCATAAAAGACTTATAATATCTGTTTTCTGTCGAACATACCACAAGTCTTGGCCGTTATGTTTAAACCAGAACAAAAAACAACCTTTGTGTTCGTCTTTGGCGTAAGCAATGTTTCTTTCTTCAGCAGTTTTTTTATCGATAACTGTTCCTCGATAGGTTGTAACAAAGTCTCCAGACTTGAAGGACTTTGTCGTAACAATGCCTCGTCCCTTGTCGGGAAACACCTTGATCTGCAAATGCAAATAGTTTGACTAGTAATGAGAGACTAAGGTGCAAGTATGCAGCACCTGAACTACCTATCCCGCACTTCTGTACGTCGTTGCAAACAATATTTTAAACATTGACGTAGCCAAATTTATATTGATACAATTTATTTCTAGATGAATGAATAAAATATATACCATTCCTTAGAAGATTTCGATCAGAATATTTTGTAAACAATATCAAAAAAATATCGAAGAAAAAAAAACAAAACAAAATATTGAAAATATTCGATACTAGAATACAAAAAAACAGAATGCCACATAAATAACTTGTTGTTTATCATTTTTCATTTATGTTTCTAAATTGACATTGAAAGAAATAACCTTAAAGTAAAAACAAAATTTTTGTCTTTTAAAAAGAAAACATCACAGTCGATTATGATATTTTTCAATAAAATAATGATCAATTGCGTATTACCTTTAATCCATCATGAACATTTTTCAGAACTTTCTTCTTCCAATCCTCATCATTGCTTTTATCTTTTTTTTAGATCGAGACAACATCTTGCATCGTAGCTTTCTGGTTTGCAGAAAAAAAAGTTTTTTTTTTGGCAAAAAAACGCCGATGAATTAGATAGACGAAATTATTCAGTCAACGTTCTTGAGAACTAAATTTTGCAACGGTCACTCTGTTTGAAAATTAATGTTAAAGATAGTGGGAGAAATAACATAAAAGAAAGTGGGAGAAAAAGGAAGGGATACATAAGCTAACAAAGTTGATATTGTAGAAAACTATTTTGACTCTATTGAAACGGAGTGTGATTAACTTTTATCGATTTTTTCAAAATGTATACTGGTGGAGTTATGGCGGTACACAATTTATTTAAATAACGATTTTATAGAATAAAAAATCTGACAGAACTTGGGATCTGAGACTAAAAGAATTGAGACAAAGATGACATTTAAAAAACTAGAATACTGACAAACTGAAAAACAACTAATTTTTATTGGAACTGTTTTCTTCAATTAATA